>PVJN01007645.1:0-68745 GCA_004026805.1 Lasiurus borealis | reverse complement strand
CTATGTCGGGGAAACTTCTGTACTTGCAAAACCACAGAAGCCTCTGTTGAGCTTGGATGGGTGGAGTCGCAGGGCTTAAGGGACCGCCTTGCCTTCCAGTCGGCCCCGCCCTCCATGGCCCCGGAGTCTCACATGACTGGGTAATGGCTGGAGCGGTCCTTGTGTGCACGTGCCCGCAGTGCCTCTAGACCGCTGCCTTTCCAGCTCCCATGCGCCCCAGGACCACACGAGTCTAGGTCTCCAAGGTTTCGCCCGAAACAGGGGCCCAGTGGACTCAGAAGTGGCACAGTTGGGAGGGTCCGTCTCCAGCCCAGTCGCAAAAGCCAGCAGCACAATTAGCAATCTTTCCTCCGGGTGGCGCTGTGTGTGTGCACGCCACCGACCATGACCAGACCTCCTATCTTTTGCGACTCCCCTAAATTTCCGTGCACTTCTCCCTTTTCACAGTCTAAGCTCCCCCCGTATGAGTTTTGGCTGGGTCTGGGGTTTAGTGTCGTAGGATAAGGGGTTCAATGCCGTTGAGAGTCTCCATTTCCCTCCCGCCAGAAAAAGCCATCTAGGTATTCAAGTACCCACTCTCTCAGAGCGCGTCTCCGTACATCAACTTTTTGAAGCTCCTCTGGGTCTCTGTGAGCCCCTCTCTTTCCTTCTAGTTGTAGAACTTATACTCGGCCAGCTTTCCTGTGGTTCTGGATGATGTCCGTTCTGTCTTTTAGTTGTAGTTTTGAAATTGTTGTGCGAGGCAGCAGTGTAGGTGTTTACCTATGCCGCCATCTTGGCTGTCCGGTTATTCCAGAGGTGTATCTTAATCTCTTTATTCTTTTGTGATTACAAGAGTCAATTTTTGAGTCAGCCCCTGAGTGGCAGTGTTTCAGGTTTAACCTCTGAGAGTATAGATCCTCTCTAGCCTGTCCTTAGATCCTGCTTTCCTGTGGCACTCAATACTGGTTTGTGGGAGTGGGCTTCCCCAGAGCTGGTTCTCCCGAAGGTCACTCCCTACTATGATCTCTAGGTTCCAGTAAAACAACTTTCCCTTGCAATCTCCCAGGGTGTCTCCAACTGGATGATCCTATATATTGGATTTAGCAATCAGAAGCAAGGATCTGAAGAAGAAAGAGTGCAAATCTACGCAGTCCCCCTTCACCACTCCTTTCCAAGCAGCCAGCATACTTTAATAACTCCCAGGCTGTCCTTCTGCATCAGATCAAAATGGGTTGCTTTCTAGATATCCCTTTCATTAGCAGCTCTGAGGACCCCCTTCCACATTCACAGATTAGAAATCAGATCCAATAGCCACAGATTTCTCTAGGTACAGAGTACCGCCAGTCCTCCAGCTCCCATAGTGCATGTGTCTTTCTGTTCTGCAGGACTAGAGACCTCACCTTATCCCAGGTGAAATCTGACCTTTCTGTGTAGTGTGTAGAGCTCCCCTTAATCTGAGTATTTGTGCTAATTGGGGCTGGTATTCTGGGATTTGCGGTTGTTCTCTGGGTGCTGCAGATGTAGATTTTTAGGTCTCTGTAAACATCCACTTTCTCCTTCAAGATGGTGCGATCTCCACATCTGAGCTTGTGGCTCCAGGAGAAAAAACCCAGAAGCAGTGGGGCTGTCTGGACAGGGTAGCCCCATCAGGCAGTCCCCCACTTTCTGCTGGAGGATAACTGATCTTTAACTCACCAACAAACACTCTCAGTATGACCCTCAGCTGTTCTCAGTGTCTGCTCAGGGACAAGGCTCAGGACACTTCGGTCTATTCCGCTGCCATATTTTTCTTTTTTTTGGGAGTAGACTTATTCTCATTATTTAGCAAGCAAGCATTTTACAAAAGCCAAATAGTAGGGTTAAAATTTCAAACAGCAATTTTTATATAAGGTGGATGCTTCTAATCATTGACTTTTGGTCATTGTCAAGGAAGGAGTTATATTTACCCCTGAGGACTATAATTTTAATTTTCTGCCTAATAAAGTTAGTGGGCCTGCTTATAATATAAGGGCCTGGAATGAGTGTCAGTAGTAATATTTAGAGTCAAAAAAGTCCTGGACTCTCTATTTTTCCTGGGCTGTCTTAAGCTGGTGTGATGAAGCCATGTTGGGATTCCACTGACCTTGACTGCCGTGGAGGTGGTCCTTTCCAGGTAGAAGTCAGTCCTTAGGTGGCAAATTTATTTACCCAACAGAGTCACCAGGATAGAAGGGATGAACTGGATCAGAAGTTCATTCAGGCAGAGCATCTTATATATGCTTTTGGATTGCTTCCTGGATAGACTGTAAAGCCTGTAAGAACTTGAATAAAGACTGGTTATGGATTTCAGATTTTCTAGATTGCGTAGATCAGGGTTTGGAAGAGTCACTAGAATCTGTAGAGGCCCCACTGGTTTTAGGGCAGCCTCTTGGGTGGCTTCATCTGTGGCCCAGTTCCCTCCTTACCTTGTAAATAGCACTATGTACTTGAGTCATTGTAAATGCCTATCTACTATCAGTATAAATTGTTACTGGTTTTTCTTTTGTCTACTAAAGAGCCTGAAACTGGGTGACTCAAGTGTTTGACATCCAGTGCTCTATTGTGTTCTCGAGTAAGGCCTTGACCTCATGTGGGACAGTTAGGATTAGTTACTGCCCTAGGGTTAACTTATTTGCTTTTTCGATAAGCATAGCTGTGGCTGCTACCACCTGGAGACAAGTATGTCACCCAAATACAAAGGGGTCAAGTCTTTTGGACAAATAGACTACTGGCTTTTTCTAAGGCTAAGACTTTGGGTGAGTACCTCTTTGGCTATGCCCTTGTCTCACATACATAGAAGTGGAAAGACTTACTTACATCTGGTAGTGCTAGTTGGCCCATTGTCCTTGCTCTGCTCATGTCTGTCTAACTGTACCTCAAAGATCCTGGATCTGAATTCTTTTAGGAAAAATGGACATTGAATTTCTTCTGTAGCTGCTTTATGCTGAGGAAGGATGGAGTTTTCCTCAGAGGCAAGAGATCCTTGCAGTTTGACAGAGGGACAATGAAGCCTGGGAACAGAAGGAGGTGGGCTTGTGACCTGGCAGAGACAAACTGTAACAAATGGTCTGGTGGAAGGGAAAGAAAACATTTCAGTTTTAATAACCTCTATTGAAATAGAACTTTTCTCCTTAAAATTACCTCTATGTTTATTAAAAGAGCCAAATAAAACCAATTTACCTATTGTATTTATTTTGGCCTGATTGCTTGCATAAACACAACAAGAATGGTAACTAACTACCTTTACCAGAATTTCATGATTGAATCTTAGTGTGCCCCATAGAGCTAAGAAGCCAAGCCATCCAGCTGCCATCTGGCCTGCCTGCAATATCTACTGAGTTAGGTGAATCCCTCACCTGCAGCGACTCCACCTGGGCACATGCCCTAGGTTTTAAGGCCCATCTCAGTAGCCCTCCTACTTGTCGTGGCCTAGAGTGCATGGGTGTTCTGCAGAGACGAAGAGGTGTCCTTATTGCTCTCCTTCTATGCTGACTAACCGCCAGTTATGGTAGGGCATGTGCCTGATGCTCCAGAGCCAGCCATTTTCAGGGCTCTCAAGCAGGATACTAGGCTTTTTCTTGGCACTCTTATTGGCTTCAAGTCTTCAGAGTTCAAGCAGGGCTTTTTAAAACATAATATTCTAGTCAAAGTTTTCGGTCAATAAAACCACTATTAGAAACTGGTCTTATCGAATTTATGAAAAGAAATGTATTGCCATGATTTATTAAGCATTGCCAAATTTCAGAGGAGTTATATAAGGAGAAAAATATACTGAATTGCTTTAAGATCTTCTGATTTTCCTTGTCAGTCCTTTCTATGGATTCTTCAGCATAACTGTCTTCAAATGACAAGAAGAAATTCAAAATGTGTCTATATTCAAGTAGATAATTATAGCTGTCCTATTTGACTTGTCATTAAAATTTCATTTGGTTTTTGGGAGGGGTGACATGACTTCTAAGAAAGGACTAAGGGGACTTTATTACTTTGCAGGGTTTCACATGTCACAGGACCTCACAGGGCCTGTAATTCCTGTAACAAATGGCTGGTACTCACTACTTCCCTCTGTTCCAAACAGGCCTTCCTCAGTTTCCTAAAGTTAAGATTTTTGCCACACCTGACCTGGGTATCGCCACACAGGCCTGCAAGATAGAATACAGGCTGCCAACTCTCTTTCAATAGAGATCAAAACCAGATGGGTATTTTACTTTCCCATTTGGGCACCTGCCCTTTTGGCAACTGCATTCAAATCTGTAATGTTAATTCAATATTATTAACACCATGAAGTACAATATTGTCAGTGGCCACCTTAGGTAGCCAAATCTTTTGCTACCATATATGACACATGATAGGGCTATACAAATATCTTAGGGAGGTGACTAAAGTTTATTCTTGACCTTCTCACTCAAAACAAACTTGTCCTTGTCTTTCTGGAGTCATGTTCATGAAGATGCAGGCATCATCTAAGTCTATTATATAGTTATTTGCAGGCCACTGTCAAAGCTGTGCATGGTGGCCAGTTCTTCTTTCTAGCCACAAACACAGCCTGTCTAATTTCCCTAAAATTTATTCTGGCATGAGAAGTTGTTTTGCTATAAACAGGCAGAGTTTCAGTTATAAACAGCTATGCATATTGCAAAGTACTTCTGTGGCATAGGCTTGTGTATTAGGCCCCTTGTCTTCCCACCAGTCCCCTTTGTGGCAGAGCAGTGACCATGCCTCTTCCAAGGGGTGCATTGGAAAGGGATCTCAGCCCTTCCTCTTCCAGCAGTAACAGGTACTGAACCCTTTTAGTACATTTGCAAACAGGGAGCTTTCACTAGCTTTATCTGTTGCTTTTACAGATCCTGGGCCTGCTTCTCTATTTTTGGAGCTGCAGGAAGGCTGCAGCCAGCAAACCAAAGGCCTAAGTCTTGTATTGCATGTTGTAAAATACTCATTACTCACTGGGCAGCAGAGGGGTAGCTAGATTAATTTTGCTTGCAAAAAACTTGCAACCTTGAATCTAATGAAGTTCTGAAAAGACACTTGGACCAGACCCGTATGCCAGCAAAGCAGTCTGCAGCCAGTAAAAATCAACAAAAATGTAGATCTCTCTGCTTCATAATTAACTGCTGACACCTTTTTTTTCCTACATTAACCATTTACTCTGTCCTGAAACAAGGCAAATGGTCTGAGATTCTGTATATTTAAGCTTTTCACATGTAAGGATACTTTATTCTTTCTGTAACTGTTGTTTTCCCTCATAGGTTTTTACTATAAGCCCCTAGTCTCCTAGGGGATCTTAAATCCTCCTTTTTTATCACTCTTTATTTGTCCAACCACCCCACCCCCATCCCATCCTGTCCCCACATCCAGTTCCTTGTCTTCCTTTCCTATTGTGAGTTAGAGGAAGACAATTCATACAGAGGGGAGAACTAGAAATAGTGGGAGTTTCAAAGAAAACTACAGACTACCACTGTAGTTGTCCTCCCTTTTGAAGACTGAGGTCCAACATGTGGAGAAAAATGACTCTTAGTCAGTCTGGAAAGATAGCAGACGAGGATAAGGGTGTGTAGGGATATTTCTTGTGAACTGAAATCCTGGATGGCCTCCTGAATAAAAATATCTTTAATCTAGTTGCAGATGCTATTAGAATCAGGATGAGAGAGAAAGGGAAAGACCAGGTTATAGCCTCTATGAAGATCCTAAAAACTGAAAACAGCAAGTCAAACAAAACACACAACCACAAAGACAACAGACCACACAAGACACACAACCAGGGTTAATGGGATCCATAGACAGTTAATAACGACTTCAGCCTTAATTCCATCTCACATTGGACTATGATGTCACAGACAGGAAGAGGGCCTGTGAATCTCTTCTTCCTACAGAGCTGTAAGCTCTGCCCCTGGAAGTCTCCAACCACCAAAAGAGATAAGAAAGCCATAATAAAAGTTATTTGTTCTTTGAAATGTCACAAATTTATACCTTTAAATTAACCCTAGGACTTTAAAATTTCAATTTAATACAGAAAATTCACAAATCAGAGCCAACTGAAGCCCTTATTTATACAAAATTAGAGAGAATTTTTTTATTAGCTAAGTGAACTGATTCCCTCTTTGACGGAGAGCAAAAGACTCTGAGAAAAAGAAATCTCAGCAGCTACTAAAGACTTTTGCATTCTGGCACAGAAGGTTTGCCCTATATTTTAAAAAATTAAGCAATAGAAAGAGATAACGAATACTCTCCTGTGTACAGCCAGAAGGCACAAAGTGGCTTTCACTCTACACATAACAGTTAATGAGCAGATAATTATGCCAAGACAGACAAACATCTGTACTCATACTCTCTCAGTAGACTAGCCCAGACTGGAACTGAGCAGATAAACAAAACAATGCCCAAATTCCCAGACAGGCTTGGGGGCACTCCTGGCACCCATGCCCCAGAACTGAATTCTTGACCAACATCTTCGTGAGAACCGACTGGAGGAGTTAAAACTGCATCTAGTCCCCCTTCTCAGTAACAAATTGGCTAGTCCCACATAAACAAACAGCAGAGTGAACTCATAATTCCTTAATTGAATCTGAATTCATTCACCTCAGAGTCCCACATTTATATACTAGCTAGTCTGAGTTTTTGACTTCTATCAGATATTACCCAGAGTTTAAACAGTCCACCTGATTCCTTGTCCTCCTAACCAAACAAGGTCTCGGCTACAGAGGGGAGAAATAGAAATAGTGGGACTAACTGATGGGGCCCCTACCTTACCGATTTTGTTGACAGGTCCAGAAGTGTCCGTCCACTCTCTCCAGATGCTGGCCAGGTCCTGGGCTGAGGTCTGGGAGGGCCCGGAGACCCCCAGTTCAATTCTGCTAAATTAGCAGAGTGGCACTTCCCAGAGGCCTATCCGGCTCCCCCACGCCCGAAACCCGGCCCATTCACTGGAGGCCAAAAGGCCAAGCACAGTTGTTTTCTGGGAACCATTAATGTTACAGAAAGCCAGAGAAGAACCAAGCAATACTTAGAGAGATGGAGTTATGTGCAGGTCCAGAGGAAAATGTCTCCAAATTTGGGCCCCAACATGGAGGAGTTTTCTCTATTTATATGTTTTTACCTTCTTTATCTCCCAAATGTGGGTTGTTTCTGGTCCTTTTTGCAAGTTATTAAAGAGGCCCTATGTGCTGGGGCCTTGGGACCTCAACTAAAGGCCTGGTCTGGTGTCAGCACTGATAAGTTTTTCCGGGGAAGATTTAATGGCCTCTCTGAAGTAGGAGTAGTCTTATTTTCCTTATTATTTAAGCAAGCAAGCATTTACAGAAGCCAAATAGCAGGGTTAAAATTTCAAACAGCATGTTTTATATAAGATGGATGCTTCAATATAGGCATGCTCTAGAATTGCAGCTTTCAGAGATCACCTATAAGAGTGGTCAGCAAACTGTGGCTCACGAGCCACATGCGGCTCGTGAGCTTCAGTTTGCTGCTCTGATGACTAATGAGTTTGCCGATCACTGACCTATAAGAATCCTAAGACATCTCCTAGTTTCAAGACAGCACATAGATTTCAACTCATGTGCAATCTCTAATTGAGTGATAGTGACTGCCTAGTATACTGTGTTGAAAATAATTATGTGAATGGTTAGCAGTGCCTATGTCTGTCATGGAAGTAGGCAAAACTCCATTAGTCTAAAATCATAATTTTATGCACACTGTAACTTGAAATTCAGACTTAGTCACAGGTGGACTGTTTAACCTCAGAAAAGATAGAAAGAAATAAGCCTGTGGTTTGTGAATCTTTGTGTGGGCATGGATTTAAAATGACTTCCTTGATTTTCTTTACTAGAAAAGGTGCCCACAGGACTGCAGATGTTGAGAAAAGAATTCACTGTTACATTATTATGGTTGGGGGGTTGTTGTGTACACTATTTTAATATCCATCCTTTTCCTATGTGTGCATTTTTAGAATGGGATGTGCAAAGGGATCAATAAATGGAAGGCTAAATAGTGCAGGGTGGAAATGTGTGAGCAACACTGTAGAATAAAATTCTTCATATATTTTCAAGATCTTTTAGGAATATTTAAATTTCTGAGTGCACTAAGGGTTCCTTTTTTTCCACATCCTTTGAGTATATTGTTTGTTGATTTATTGATGGTAGTCATTCTGGCAGGTATGAGATTCTACCTCATTGTAGTTTTACTTTGTATCTCTTTGATGATTAGTGACAGTGAACATTTTTTCCTATGTCTCTTGACCATCTATTTGTATGTCAATTTTGGAGAGGTGTCTCCCTAGGTCCTTTACCCATATTTTAATTGGATTGTTAGTCTTCCTTTTGTTGAGTTGCATGAGTACTTTATATATTATGGAAGTTAACCCCTTATCAGTTGTATCATTGGCAAATATGTTCTACCATATAGTGGATTTCTTTTTCATTTTGATGATGATTTTTTTTTGCTGAGCAGCTTTTTATTTTGATTTAGTCCCATTTATTTTTTTCTTTGTTTCTCTTGCCTCAGGTAATGTATCAGTAACAATTCTGCCTCGTGAGATGTTGGATATTTTGCTGCCTACATTTTCTTCTAAGATTTTTATGGTTTCATGACTTACATTTAAGCCTTTTATCCATTTTGAATTTATTCTGGTGTATGGTGCAAGTTGGTGGTCTAGTTATATTTTTAAATCTTTATTGTTGAAAGTATTACATATGTCCCTCCTTTTCTCTCATTGACCCCTTTTAGTCCACCCTCCCTTCTCTGCCCCAAGCCTTCACCAACCTATCCATTATTTCACACCATTTATTGAAGAGACAATCTTTACTCCATTGTATGCTCTTACCTACTTTGTCAAGTGTTAATTGAGCATAATGGGGTAGCCCAAGTGTCCATCAGTAGATGAATGGATTAAAAACCTGTGGTACACTTACACAGTGCAATACTATGAAGCTGTAAAAAAGAAGGATCTCTTACCCTTTGAGACAGCATGGAGGGACCTGGAGAGTATTATGCTAAGTGAAGTAAGCCAGTCAGAGAAAGACAAGTATTTCATGATCTCATTTATTTACTTTTTAACATTTTAAATTTCATTTTATTGCTTAAAGTATTACAATAGTAGTACATATGTCTCTTTTTTCCCCCATTGACCTTTCCTTGGCCTCCCCTATTCCCAGCATATACCCTTACCCTCACCCCAAGTGTCTCGTGTCCATTGGTGGTGCTTATAAGCATGCATACAAGTCCTTCGGTTGATATCTTATCCCCACTCCCCCAAAACTCCCCAGCCTTCCTGCTGCAATTTGACAGTCTGTTCAATGTTTCTTTACCTCTCTATCTATCTTTTTTACATCAGGTTATAATGTTCTTTATTATCCATAACACATGATCTCATTTATATGTGGAATCTAATAAGCAAAATAAGCTGATGAACAAAATGGATCCAGAGACACTGAAGCATGTAATAAACTGATGTATTTCAGAGGGAAGGAGATGGAGAAAGAGATTAACCAAAGAACTTACATGGATATATGCATAGCCGAGGGATAGATAATAGTGCAGAGAAGGCCTGGGGAGGGGTCAGGATCTAAGTGGAGAGGGTCAATTCAGTGGGGAGGGTGGGCGGGGAAAGGGACATCTGTAATGCTTTCAACAATAAAGATAATTTTTAAATATTGCTGAGTACACTTTCATGTTCCTAACAGGCCTAAGGACATGGAGCAAAAATCAATGTGCTCATAATAAAGAAGGCCAAATTCACCTCTCTGCACACAATACCATTTGCCAGGTGTTGATTTAATAAAAAATGCTAGGCATCCAAAATAATTTCTTGGGGAAGCCCCATACTCCCTGAAGAGAGAGTCTAGTGTTCCCTTGTATCTAAGCATTTGCCCAAAGAATCTAGGTAGGATTGGGCTACTAATGAAAAAATGTGTATTCCCAGGGATATGATCACTGGTTTTGGTCTGTTTAGAGTTGTTAGATATAGTAGAAAAAGAGCAGTCCCCAGAAACTCTAATTAGAGACAGGGTTGATAAGAAAATTTCCTGACTCTTCCAAATGTCTGTAATATACCTGAATCTTACAAAACATAATTCATGTCTGATCATTGGTCAAGACAAACACAAGAGCCTTTTGATGGTTTAAAAAATTCAACCTAAAGAATACTCAGCATCTTATTTCATACTTCCTCCCTCTGGATCTTGGATCAAGGTTTTATCTCTTTCTGAATAATATTCTATTCCATCTCCATTCTATACCTGGGTGTTAAAGCCCTGCCACTTCTTCATTTATGGATTCATCTATTGAGTCATTCAATTCCACTCAACAAATATTTATTGAAACAAATTAAATACTGTTTCAGATAACACCAAATGTGTCATTACAACTGTGTCTTGTGTCTCAAAAGAGAAGTGAAGGAGACTTACCCTTTATTGAAAAAGAAGTTTTTATCTGAGCATTGAAAAATAAATAGGGTTGTACTAGGTAAAGTGGGAGATTGGAGGAAAAGTGGAAATAAGGGAAGAGCATTCCAGAGAGAAGGTGCTGGCCAGGTAAGGCCACAGGCAGGAAGGAACATGATGAAGAGGACAAAAAGGCCAGTGTGGGCCAGGGTAGTTTCTCTCTCTCTCTCTCTCTCTCTCTCTCTCTCTCTCTCTCTCTCTCTCTCTCTCTCTCTCTCTCTCTCTTTCTCTCTCCACCTATTTCTGGAGGGTGCCTACTGGCAAAATGCCCAAAATGAGGACAGAGATGTGTAAAGAGGAAAAATCCTGTAGATTCTTTTAGGCATGTTAAGTATTTTATACTCAAGCTTATGAACTACTAGAGGCCTGGTGCATGAAAATTCATGCACTGGAGTGTGTGGTCCCTCAGTCCCGCTAGACCCCTATGACAGTCCAGGAGCCCTCAGAAGCGGGAGGCGACCTGGTGATCAGGGGAAGATGACATCCCCATCACACCTCTGCTACTGCCACTGCTAGCAGTGCAAGCCTTGGCTGACCCTGGTTACCTGAGCCTTGAATGGCCCTGGGCGTCTGGGGGGCTGAGGGCAGGTCCAGTCACATCATGACCTTCTCCTCCCAGCTGGGCTGAAAGGACTGGAGGATTCTAGTGGGGCTGAAGGGACTGGGTGCTGCCATCTTTGTGATGGCATGATGGTCAATTTGTATATTCCCTCTTTATTAGATAGGATGTGAAACCACTAAATGGGTTTAAATGGAAGCAAAGCACACCTCAGATACTATTTCTTCTGAGAAACTTTCCCATTTTCCTCCAACATGTTATTTGAAAACATTCAATGCTCATCTTTTATTAGAAACACGTAAATATGGATCTGTCTCCACCATACTATGATCTCCTTGTAGGCAAGAATTATGTCTTTTTCATATTTATATAATTTGAAGTATAGCTGGCAAGATAATGTGGAAAGAGTTTATAGGCATGGATGGAGATTTGGAATCAGGTAGATCTAGCATTTATTCCTGTCACAATGATTTTCCAATTCTATGACACTAACCATGTACCCAGGGCATTGTAGTTGGAGGCTCTCCACCATCCCCCGGCCCACTGGTGCTGCCAATAGATGAAGGCAAGAAGGCTTCACATCACTGTTTAGAATTTAAAAACAGTAATAAACCTAGCTGAAAGCTAACCTGCTTTTTATTATCACCATGTGCTGACAATTCTAAATATCAGTGATAAAATACTCCTCCCTAAAATAATCTTTTTTAGACCTTATTATTGAGGCCCCCCCCCCAACATTTTATTATTAAAAATGTCAGACATATAGAAAAGTTGAAACAATTTTACAGTGAAGTCACCATCTAGAATATAAAATTAATGTTACATTACTTCATGTATGTCCATTCACTTATCAATTATTTCATTCATTTATCAATCAATTTTTGGATACACTTCAAAGTAAGATGCATTCATGAATCCATTGCCCTATAAATATTTTAGTATAAATATAATTAACCAGAGTTATTACTCATTTATAGAAGTTTGATATTTGTTTAGGCTATTCCTTCTTCTGAAATAAAATTTGAATAGCATGAAATGCATAAATCCTAAGAGCAATCAATATTGGATGAATTTTGACAAAAGTATATACCTGTGTAACTCAAATTACCATTAAGATACAGATAATGACATTATACCAACAATTTATCTTACACCCCTTCCCAGGCAACCCTTCCTTCCATCTTTCCAGAGGAAACCTGTGTTCTGATTTTCTTCCAAGCAGATTAATCTTGCCTATTCCAGAACTTAATACAAAGGGAATCATAAAATATGTACTATAAGATATCTTTTTCTCAACACAATGTTTCAGATTCAACCACATTGTTGTATTTATCTATAGTTTTTCATTTTTAGTTGCTCAGTGGCATCGCTTTTTATCAATATATCAGTTTGTTTAGTCGTTTTCCTACTGATGGATAACTAGGTTGTTTACTGGGTTATGGCTGTTATGAATAAAGTTGCAATTTCATTTCATGTACACCATGGTGTGTGAACTTATAGCTTTTCTTTTATGAGTTTCTTGGGAAATTATATAAAAATATATTCCCTCATGAGTAGAATTACTGGTTATGGTATAGGTATATGTTTTGGTTTATCAGAAATGGCAAACCTTGTAACTTTTTGTACCATTTTACCCTCTCATCAACAATGCATGAGAATGCCAGTTCTGCCATATTTTTTGCCAACTTTTGCTGTTTTCAGTTTTCTTTTTAAATATTAGTCATTCTAATGAGTTTGTAGTAGTATAATGATTTTAATTTGAATTTGTTAATGACTAATGTTGAACACTTTTTTCCTGTACATATTGGCCCTTCATATATCTTTGTTTTTTTGCATGTGTTATTGCATTTATATAAATTTCCAATATTATTGAGTATATTCCATCTGCTCTACTTTATTTCCATGTAACTGTTTTGTAACTACCCATTTTTACTTCTTAATCTACTTTGATTTTTCATCAAGCCCCCCAACTTCCTCCTATCTGGTAACCATCAGTTTCTTCTCTGAATCTATAAACCCGTGTTTGTTCATTTATTTTGTTCTTCAGATTCCACATGTAAGTGAAATCATATGTTATTTTTCTTTCTCTGACTGACTTATTTTACTTCACATAATACCCTGTAGGTCCATTCATGTTGTCTCAAATGATAATATTTCATTCTTTTTTATGGCTGAGTAATGTTTTATTATATCAATTCTATGTTATCTAATCATTTATTGATGGGCAGTTAGTTTGCTTCTATTTCTTGGTGTTTTAAATTATCCTGCAGTGAACTCTTGTAGGGGTATACATACATCTTTTTGAATTAGTGGTTTTTTTTTACTTATTCCTATAGATGCCCAGAGTTTCTGGGTCATATGGTAATAATATTTTTAATTTTTTGATAAACCTCCATACTGTTCTCAAAAGAAGCTGTGCCAATTTGCAAACCTATCAACAATGCATGAGCAATCCTTTTTCTCCACATCTTCCCAACAGTTTTTTCTTTGTATTTTTCCCAGATGTGAAGTAACATCTCATTATAGTTTCAATTTACATTTATCATCTGATTAGCAATGTTGAGCATATTTTCATATATCAATTGGACATCTGTATGTTCTCTTTGGAGAAATGTCTATTAGGTCCTTTGTGCACTTTGTAAACATTTTTTTTTTTTTGGTGGAAAGTTGTATGAATTCTTTATAAATCTTGGATAGTAACCCCTTATTGGATGTATCATTGGTGAATATCTTCTTTCAATATGTTGGTGGTCTTATTGTTTTGTTGATGGTTCCTTTGCTGTGTAAAAAATCTTTAGTTTGATGTAGTACTATTTATTATTTTGTTTTGTTTTGTTTTGTTTTCTTTGCCTGAGGAGCTATATAAAAATATATTATTAAGAGAAATTTCAGAGAGTTTACTGCCTAGCTTTTCTTCTATGAGTTTTATGGGTTGGGGTCTTACATTTAAGTCTTTAATCCATTTTGAGTTTATTCTTTAACTAGTGGCCCATTGCACAAAATTAGTACACATTGAAAGGGAATTAAAGGAAATATTTTAATATTGCTATTTGCCCTTTCTCTATAATAGAAGTGTCAGAGATGAAAGAAAATTAGTAAAATATATACAAAAATATCCCTTCTGTCAGAGTCTGGGGCACACCACAGGACCTAGAGTCAAATCCTCACCCACTACCCACATGTGCTTAAAAAATGCAGGAGATCCATACCTAGCCATCCCCTGTCAAGCTCCTCTGAGCTGAGGAATGCAGCCTCAGGTTTCTCAGCCCAGCACTGGGGGGGTGAAAGGGCGCAGTCTCAGGTCCTCCATCAAGCACTTCTAGGTGGGGAGCGCAACCTCAGGTCTCTGGCTCTACACTGGGGTGGGAGGTGCAGTCTGAGGTTTCTTGTCAAGCCCTGTTGGGTGGAAGGCATAGACTGAGGTGCCCCGGCCCAGCACCAGAGTGTGTGTGTGTGTGTGTGTGGGGGGGGGGCATAGCAATGCCCTGGCCCAATACTAGGGTGGGAGTGCAGCCTGAGGTCCCCTGTGAAGCTCTATCAGGAAAGGGGTGCAGCCTGAGGTCTCCCATCAAGTCCTGCCAGATGAGGGGTGAACCCTGAGGTCTCCCATCCAGCCTCAACAGGTGGAGACGTACAGCCTGAGGTCCCCCATCAAGCCCCACTAGGTGATTGGCACAGCCTGAGGTTCCCCATCAAGCCCTTCCAGGCAGGGGGTGTGGTCTGAGGTTCCCAGTCAAGCCTCCCTGTGGGGCAGAGGAGAACAACAGCCTGAGATCCCTTGCTCCAGCCTGGCACCGTGCAGCCTCAGGTCCCTGCTGTTTGATTATGATGTTATGACATTCCAGCTAATTTGCATATTCATCTATTATTGTACTAGATGCCTGTTGCATGGAGATTCATGCAATAGGCCTTCCTTCCCCTGGCTGCCGGCACCAGTTTTCTTCCAGCATCTGAGACCCAGGCCTTCACTCTGGCTACAGCAAAGAAGCCAAGCCTCTCTTTTCGCTTGGGCCAGAGCTTTCAGTCTTTCCTCTGTGCCAATGTATGCAAATTACCCCATTATCTTTATTGGGTTAATTTGCATATTCACTCCTGATTGGCAGTTGAGCATTATGGAGATATGGTCAATTTGAATATCCCTTTATTATTAGTGTAGATAGCATATGGTGTAAGAAGGTGGCCTGGTTTCATTTTATTGCATATACTTGTCCAGGTTTCCCAGTATCTTTTATTTAATAGATTATCTTTACCTTATTGAATATTTTTGCCTCCTTTGTCATAGATCAATTGATTATGTAGGTGTGGGTTTATTTCTGAGCTTTCTATTGTGTTCCATTGATCTATGTGTCAGTTTTAATACCAGTACCATGCCATTTTGATTACAGTACCCTTAAAGGATAGTAAGATATCAGGTAGCATGATAACTTCAACTTTGTTCTATTTTCTCAAGATTGATGTTGCTATTCCAGTCTTTTGTAGTTCCATATAAATTTTAGAGTAATTTGTTCCAGTTCTGTGAAAAATGCCATTGATGTTTTGATAAGGATTTCATTAAATCTATAGATTGTTTTGGGTAATCTTGACATTTTATTTATGTAAATTCTTTCAACCACTAGCATGGTATATGCTTTGACTTATTTGTATCTTCTTCAATTTCTTTCTTCAACTTATGATTTTCAAATAGAAATTTTTTATCTGGTTAAATTTATTCTTAGTTATTTTTGGTGCAATTGTAATTGGGATTGAGTTCTAAATTTCTTTCTTATAGTTTATTCATGTATAAAAAAGCAACTCATTTATTAATTTTGTAGTCTGGTAGTTTATTGAATTCACTGATTAGTTACAATAGATTTTTAGTGAAAATTTTGAATCTCTACATATGGTGTCATGTAGTCTGCAAAAAATGAGTTTTCAATTGGGATGTGTTTTGTTTCTTTTTCTAGTCTGATTTCTACAATAAATACTTCCAGTCCTAGAAATAAAGAGGTAATATGTAAATTGACTCTCACGCCCTCACATCACAAGATAGCCATCCCCACATCATCAAAAGATGGCCATCCCCATGTCATCATAAGATGGCTTCCCTGTGTTGCCACAAGATGGCTGCTCCCATGTCATCTCAAGATGGCCACTCCACATAGCCACAAAATGGCTGCCACAAGATGGCCACCCCATGTTGTCACAAGATGGCAGCCCCCATGTTGTCAGAAGATGGCTGGCAGGGGTGGGCAGTTGGGGGTTACCAGGCCTGCACGAGAGGGCAGTTTGGGGATCAAGCTTGCAGGTGAGGACAGTTGGGGGCAACCAGGCCTGCAGGGGAGGGCAGCTGGGGTGATCAGGCCAGCAGGGGAGCAGTTAGATGTCAATCAGGTCAGGAGGGGAGCAGTTAGGGGGCTATAAGGCTGGCATGCAGAGTGGTTAGGAGCAACCAGGCAGCCAGAAGGGCGAGTGGTTAGGAGCCAGCAGTCCCGGATTGTGAGAAGGATGTCTGACTGCTGGTTTGTGAGATCGGGCTCAAATTGGCAGTTGGACATTCCCTGAGGGGTCCCAGATTGGAGAGAGTGCAGAGAACATCCTTCCTCCCCAGTGCTCAAATTTCATGCACCAGACCTCTAGTACTATCTATAATAATAAAAGAGTATTATGCTAATTAGACCAGATATTCTTCCAGTCGTCCCAGATGACCTTCCAGATGAAGTCAGGGCTGGGAGGGAAGCCCAGGTCCTGGGTGCCTGCTGGCAGCTGGAGGGAAGCCAGGATCTCAGGTGCAAGAAAGAAGCCAGTGCTTGCACAAATTTTGTGCATCAGGCCTCTAGTGTTGAATAAAAGTGGTGAAACTGGACAACCTTGTCTTGTTCTTGATGTTAAGGATAACACTTTTAGCTTTTCCTTATTGAGAGTGATGTTAGCTGTATGTTTGACAGGGTGGCTTTATGTGGTAGGAATCCTATAGGTCCCAACAGTCTCTCTAATCACCTGATTTGCACACTCCAGGATTGTCTCTTGTGAGGGTTGTGTGTGCCCTCCCAGTCTTGCTGAGTCTTGATTGCTGTTGGCATGTCAGTGAATGGGTTGTCCCTCAAGCTAATTGGATGTGAAGACTGGCCATGACAAGAGTGTATGAGTTGTTGTGCAGAGATATTGTATTCTTTGTATTTATCTTGGTTAGAGTTTATTTAACTTATTTAATATTAAATGTGCACCTTTCACCAAAATTTAGACATTTTTTCACATGATTATTCAAATAATATTTCTATCATATTTTCTTCTCTCTTTTTTGAATTCCAATGACATGCATGATGAACCTTTTTATTTGGACCATAGGCTCCTGAGACATTGTTGCTGTTGTTCTGTTTCCTTCCTCTTTCTTCCCCCCCCCCCCTCTATTCTTCAGATTGGGTGATTTTAACCTATCTTCAAGTTCACAGTTTTGTTTTAAATGCTCTTTTTTCCTCAATGACTATGCATTCAATATGTTTCAATTTCCAAAGGAAATTGAGTGACTGGCCATTTTGAATTTTTGACAGGAATAGGGAGGTCAAGACTGGCTACTTAATTTGTGGGGCCCAGTGCAAAATGAAAATGTGAGGCTCCTGTTCAAAAATGATTAAGAATTTCATGACAGTGACAGAGAGCCCTCAACCAAAAGTGAGGCCCTCTAAGTACGGAGCCCAATGTAACTGGAGAAGTAGTATGTCAATGGAGCTGAGGGTATGGTCATGGTAAACTTCAGAGTGTTACAGTGAGATACATCAGAATTTGAATCCCAGATCCATTACTTGTTAGCTGGGTAATCTTAAGACAGGTTACTTTTTTCTCTTCAAGATTTAGTATTCTTATTTGCAAAATGAGTCTTCCCTAGGTTTGTTCTGAAATGTGACAGCTAAATAAAGTGCCTACTATAACATATGATCTATACATATAAAGAGGTAATATACTAATTTGTCTGTTACAGTGTCGGAGTCATGATTAGGAAGAGCTGGTGGGCAGGGACTTCTGTCCCCAAAGCAGGTGTGCACAGGCCTGCCGAGGCCCGCCCAACACTAACTACACGCTGCCTCAGAGGAGACAGAGGTGGCTGGCCAAGCCCCAGTCCAGCTTTGGTGGCGCCAGGGGGAGCCCAATGCCACTCCAGCCCCTCAGGTCCTGGGCTGTATGGTAGCTCAGCAGCAGGTGGCATCTTTATGTATGGCACCCAGGGATAGCTGCAAGAGATGCAGGACCTCAACGCAGGCTGTTACACTGCTGCTGCTGCTCAGTGGAAGCCTGATGGCCTGGAGCTGGATTGGGCATGCACAGAGTGCCACATGTCCCGCCCCACCCTGCCTAGCCCCATGCTTGCCTCTGCAGCAGGCTGTGGACACCACCCCATACTTCAGGCATGGAGAGGAGGCTCATGGCCACCAGCTATACAACCTGTGCCAGCACCTGCCTGGCTGGCAGGGATCAGAGCATTGTGGGCGTGCTGCTCCCACACCTGGTAAAACAGGGAGGAGGGTGCTGAGTGCAGAAAGGGGCCCTCAGCTGGGGTCCTCCCAGCACAGGGAAGGGGCCTGGCATGAGCCCATTGAGATGCTTAGGAAGTTTGACTGAGCAGGCGCTGGTTCATACCAATTGTTACTCTGCCATATTCTTCCAGCTCTCCAAGCTAGCCTCTCTGCCTCACCTGCCTGGAGAAATGGGCTCCAGGAGACCTCCTCAAGTGCAGACTGTGGATCTGGAAACTCAAGGAAGAGTGTCTAGTGGGCTCAGGTGTGGGCTAGTGCAGAACTACCAGGGCACAGCTGCTTCGGTGTCTTGGTGAACTTTGCAAGCAACCCAAGTAGGAAACCAAGAGGGCCAGGAGCTGTGGATTCCTAGTACTTTAGTCACTTGAAAACAGCCTTGCTTGGAATGTGAATCTTCTGTATGTTCAGCTGAGAAGTGAGGGGGCTGAAACCCACTGAGACTGGGCTCCAGTCGGTCCTAAACCCTAGCATCCACCATGATAAGGCAAAAACAGAAGGAGAGGGCTGGAGGAAGGAAGGACAACTGAAAGAAATGTATCTAGACTTTCCTTTTCCTCTTTCTGCTGCCTACAAAAGCCCCAGGCATGACCACAGTTCTGTCTCCACATTTCAGTCCCCTGTTCTCCAATCACAGAGGAAAGAAATAAGGAAGGAGTCCATGCTGCCTTCAGTAAGTATCTATATACTGGATTATCTGGTCACATCCCACACAGGGAGGCTGGATTGTGGCTTGGGGGGGGGGTGGGCCTAAGTCATCAGCCGGACATCCTGTGATGGCTGCCAGACTCTAAGGGGGGGCAGGCTAAGCTGAGGGACTCGCCCTCCCCTGTGCACAAGTTTTCGTGCACTGGGACTCTAGTATATAATATGGTAGAAAAGGAAATTATTATTTTAGGTGGGCTTTATTAGAAGAAAAGTGTGGAAGGAAATAGGCATGCAGGGGACAGGGTGCTTGCTTTCATAGTGAGTGGGAGGAAGCTGGTGGGGAGATAAATTTCCTAACCAGTCTCTGGGTGGCGCTATTAGCCCAGGAGAATTTGGTTATATTCTAAGTGTACAGGTGAGGAGGGTGTTTTAAAGGATGGGGCAAGGGAAGGGTAGAAACACAGAAAGGAAAATTAGTCAATCAGGCTTTCCTATAATTATTTTTGAAAATATGAAGAATGCTGAAAGAGTGTAGTGAATACTTCTCAACTGCCTAGGTAGAGATAACAGGACTTTTGGTTTATCAAGGTAGAAATATGAGGATTTGGGTTTATGTCTAATAATCTAAAACTTTGGGTCTCGATCTGACTTTAAATTAGAATAACATGTGGAGCTCTACAAACTTGTGATGCTCGGACTTCACCCCAGAGATTCTGTTTTATTTGTTCTGAAGTGAGGCCTGGGTGTAATCAGTGTCTTTTGAAAGCTTTTCAGATGATCCTAATGTGCAGACAGGGTTGAGAACCACTAATCTAAAACAACGACATGCTGTTATAATTTAGTCTCTGTATTTCCCTCAGTGGGAAGGATAGGATGGCTGCATTTTATAAATGTGTGTGTTTGATAACCAGGTGATTAAGTAGCAATAATGTACACTCAAGTAGAAACCATTCAATACCCTCAGCACACAACAGAGTGATGCTTTCACCTGGCCACAGCTATATCTGCTTAGGAAACCTCATCTGCTACCCTCTGCGACCCCTACAGTTACTAAGTGTAATGTATATTTAAACAGTGCCTAGCTCATGACAGGGCTGAGGAAGTATTAGCTATTGTTACTGTTATTACTTGAATTATTTTTGTTGTTACTAAAATTATTTTGTTAAATCAGCTAGTAGAATTAAGTTTAAATTAACACAAAAGGTTAAATAAATTTAACAGAGTATAATTTTTTCTTTAGGTGGTTTAACTTCATTTTTTCAATTCTTGCATATGGTTGTAAACAAGGTTTCTAAAGAAGCAATAAAGTAAGTCATCACATTATAAAGATCACTATATCATTCTATCTACTAAAAGAGTAATATGCAAATTAACCATCACTCTGATACACCCACCAGCCATACCCACCAGTCAATCAGGAGCTAGTATGCAAATTAACCCAACCAAGATGGCTGTGGTCACGGAGAGAGCAGGAGGAAGGCTTGGGTTTCCCTGGCAATGGAGGAAGCCAAGCATTCTGCACACCCTGGAGGATCTAGGCCTCTACTCAAGGCTACAAAGTTTTAATTATAGAAGATAAGTAAATCCCAATAGAAATGGCTGCTGCCACAGAAGGAACAGGAGGCTTGGTTCTGCTCCAGGCTACAAAGTTTCAATTGTTGAAGATAAATAAGTTCCAAATACCAGAACCTTCGCTTGGGTTGCCGGGGGGTGGGGCTGGCCTGCAAACCACCACAGGCTCCTTGCCCAGGCTTCCCCACGCCCCAAGGAAACCCCCACCCTAATCCAGGACACCTTTCAGGGCAAACCAGCTGGCCCCCACCCATGCACCAGGCCTCTATCCTATCTAATAAAAGAGTAATATGTAGATTGTCCATTACTCCAAACACACAAGATGGCTGCCCCTATGTGGACACAAGATGATCACCACAAGATGGCCAGCAAGGGAGGATAGTTGGGAGGGACCAGGCCTGCAAGGGAGGGCAGTTGGGATCAATCAAGCCTGCACGGGAGGGCAGTTAGAGATGACCAGACTAGTAGAGGAGGGAAGTTGGGGGTGACTGGGCCTGCAGGGAAGGGCAGATATGGACAAACCAGCTGGCAGGGGAGCAGTTAGGCATTAATCAAGATGTCATGGGAGTGGTTAGGCAGTGATCAGAGTGGCAGGCAGAAATGATGAGGGGCAATCAGGAAGGCACACAAGCGAGAAGTTGGGAGCCAGCAGTCTTAGATTGTGAGATCATTGGTGGGATTGGGTCTAAATGGGCAGTTGGACATCCCTCTAGGGGTCCTAGATTGGAGAGGGTGCAGGCTGGGCTGAGGAACACACTGGTCCTCTAGTAAATGATAAATTACAAAATGAAAACCTATCCTAAAACTGTGAAAATGGGTACTTTTTGTCTGGGATAAAATTTCCTGTGATAGTATTACAACTGGATTTAAAAATGACTGTTGTTAAAACTTGGGTGGCAGAGAAAATAGAAAGTATCAGAATATTGTTTTAAAAAATCTGATGACAAAGTCTCTGACAGCCAACATGTACATGATGCATTTGAATCAGATTGCTTCATAAAATGTCAGAGTATAGTAAGGGAGTATTTCCAAATTAATGAAATGAGTGTATTTAATTTTCTTTTTAGTTTTATGCAATTAATATAATTTTATGTGCTTTAATAAATTAAATGTTGCAAGTGGATTTTTAACTACTTCACTTAGATGCTTACATGTTTATATGTTCAAGTTGGTAAACCACATTTTTTTCTAAATTTACATTTTAGAAAATGGACTTTGGCTTTGAAATTAGGAGTACCTTGCCGAAACCAGTTTGGCTCAGTGGATAGATCGTCAGCCTGTGGATTAAAGGGTCCTAGGTTCAATTCCCGTCAAGGGCATGTACCTTGGTTGCGGGCACATCCCCAATAAGGGGTTTGCAGGAGGCAGCTGATCAATGTCTCTCTTTCATCGATGTTTCTAATTCTTTATCCTTCTCCTTCTTCTCTGTAAAAAATCAATAAAATATATTTTTAAAAAAAGAAATTAGGAGTGCCTTGTGGTCAGGTATGTAGATATTAGGAAAGGGGTATCATTGAAGATAGGTGCTAAGTAGGAAGAAAAGAAAGGCTCAAATAACCTTCTTTTTTCCTATTTATGATTCTTAGCTATTATCATTGCAATATTTGAGAATGAGAAAGTGCATTGTGGGCTTGTTCATAGGCCAGTGAGGTTTTTAGAGAAAAGTCAGTTTTTCTTGCAGCTGTCATAGCAACCTTAACAAAATAGGTGCTTTTTTAGCAGCTCTGATATGTCCAACTAATTTTTGGGGGGCGGGGGAAAGGAGAGGTGAGGGGAAAATGTGCTATCACAGTGGAGGGTTCATTTTCCACTTTCAGTATTTTTAAGTACAATATTTATTGTTATATTCAGTTCATAAATTCATCCATCTTCAATCCCAGGTACCTATCATATCAGGAGCATGTACATATGTACTACTTCATTTGCTTCATCTCTTTTACCTAATTGTCCTCAGAGGTTACAATAATATGTTGGTTGAGCATGTAGCCATTGAGTAAATTGCATGCCGCTTTTGCATACTGGTTTGTTGTTGTGACCATGTGAAGCATGTCCCTTGTCTGCTTGCAACAAAACCACGGAAACTGCCTCACTCTAAAAATGGAAAAAGCTCCCACGCAATCTCTTGACCTATATGAACTGTGATACAGACCTCTCTGAAAAAATATGGAGGTGGCATTGCTCTCTGGGTCTACTTATCCTATATTTTTCTGCTATCTGCCCAGACGAACTCTTGAATCTCAAAAAGAAATTTAAAATCTTATTCAACCATGTTTAACCAAATCAAGCTTTCTATACTTCCTTAATTATAGGCTATATGCAATGAGAAAAATGTGTTTCTTTAATCATTTTAGACATTCTTTCTCTTACCATTCTTCTCCTCCTACGCTTAACCCTTCTACTTATATAGTAAGGAGGCAGAACAGCAGGGAAGGACTATTTTTATATTGATATAAAGTGGAGAGGAACAGAGATCATGATTTTAAAATTTTGGCCTTAGCACTTGAAAGAAATGAGTAACATTTGTTAAAAAATTGAATAACAATGGCCAAATGTTTATACATTCATGAACATCCTAAAAGGTGACCAACTTATCAAAAAATGAAGCTGAGAAAACAAACACACTTTTCTATTGCAGGGAGGAAAAAATAAACACTTTCCCACTCCATCTAAGCTCTGCTGGCTGATCTAATAACCAAATTATATGAGACAAATTAACAGGGGAAAATGACCAAATTTATTACATATGTTCATAAGAATATGGATTTAAGGGCAGATGGAGCAGTTGAGGTTTATATGCCATCTGGAGCTAAGGAGGAGAGTGAGGGGGAGGATTGTGGTTTGTGACTTCAAAGGGGAGGAAGGCAATTCACATGGAGATGGAAAAGCAAATGCTTGGTAAACACATGTTTGCTGGGCCATCTTTAGACAATGGGACACAGAAAACTTTGGTCAAATGGGACTTGCTAGGTTCCTCCCTACCCATCACACACTAGTTCATATTAAATTATAGTTATCCATGATGATCACTCCCTTTCTGGAGCAGGATCTTTGTCTAAATTCTTTTAGTCTTTTCTTTAGTCTTTTGCTTCTTAAAAGTAACCAGCTTAAAATATTCAATATTCCAAAAAAGCATGTTTTGGGTCGACAAACTCTGCACTCCCTCACCATTTTATAAGCCCTAGGGCAGGAGAAGGAAAAAGTGAGAAGGTCGATGAAGTTGACTCTGGTGTGAGCTTCTGTGACTTTTCCCAAAGAGCAATCTATGGAGTTTCAGTCCCATCAACCTCTCTGGGGAAAAAGACAGTTTCAATCCTTCTTTCTCTCTGGGGGAGGATTTCCTTGAATGTTGCATGTTTCATGCCCTTTTTGGAGATAATACAATGCACATTAACTTATAAAAGCCTTTCTGAAAAGTTCTATAGTAAAGAACCTTATTAAACATTGTTTACCGTGTTTAGATTCTAGAGCTCATTTGAGCATAGAAACCTTTTTTTGCACAAACTGTTAACGTCTACAGGACCAATATTTCCTAGATAGAATATAATTAGGGAATTGCAATTCTCGTACTTGACATTTCTTACTTTCATTTAACTAGTTTCTTACCTTTATTGGAAAAAGCTATGTTTTTCTTTTTTGTTCCTCTCTCAAAGCCCATCCTAATGTGATTCTTCCCATCTCCTGAGAGGTGTGCAGATGGTCCCTGCCAAGTACTTACAAGGCTTGCCTTGAAGGGTGTGGTCCCAGACCAGACTGCATCTACCTTGCCTGGGAACTTTTTAAAAATATCAAATCTCAGGTCACAAACAATATAAAAGGAGAATCTTCATTTTAAGAAGACTCACGGGGGCTTAACATGCACATTAAAGTTTAAGGATCTTGATGGAAAGCACATTGTAGTGAACCTAAAAGGCTGAAAATAGGGAGAAGACCCCTGGTCACAGAAGAATGTGGAATGTGGGAAAGTCATCCAGCTAGTGGCATGGCCAGCTTGCTTGGCTTTGACATTGAGATTTTACTGACTATCTCAGGGTAGAATATGGTATTACACATTTTGAAGATAGTGTGGCGATAGGGCTGGAACTGCTAAAAATCCAGGGTGGTATAACTTCAAATCTCTGCAGATATGTGAAGGAGACGGCCCAGGGAATGAGACCAACAGACACAGGACCCCTGGGGGAATTGAGAGTCCATCAAGAACATCTAAGCAGCTCTTTACAGGTGTGGAACCCCAGGAAAGCTGGGTGTTATGACTCCATTTTCCAGACCAGGTGGGCAAACTCGCAAGCCACATGTGATTTGCCACTCTGTTGACTAATGAGTTTGCCGACCGCTATTCCAGACTAACAACTCAGCGGGAAAAAAACAAACAAACTGACTCCATGCAGATGTAATATCAGGCCTCATTTGGAACTACCTTCAAATTAACTTATTACTTAGTTGAATATTTTATTTATTCTTAAGCTCACATACATATCATATATACATACACTCACAGAAAAAAGTAGAGGGGAAAGTACCTAGACATCATGTTTGTGAATATTACAAAAATTATGCCTTAATTTCTACATCTTCATACATTCACAACCCTGGTGTTCACATACACATATGCAGTCACACAAATGTACACAAAATTTATTCTCCTTCATCTGATGCTTATAATATATTCACACATTATAAGCCCTTAAAAAGAAGTATTGGAGCTCACAGGGGTATAGTCTTCAGCACTGCAATAATTGCAATAATTGCAATCCCCTACCCTCAGAGGACACAGCTCTTTGCTCTACAGTTAAGATGAGGAGAATCTATTCTACTGTCTGCTGAGAATTTTGCCCACATTCCTGGGAGTCAGAAGCAGAAGTAGAGTCTATGGTCCTGAAAACATTGCTGTGCAAAATGTAGTTTAGTATTTGAATTACCTATAAAGTTAAGGATATAGATAATTCTACTTTCTACACTTCCCATTTACTGATAAAAAATGATTGAGATGTCCGAATATTACCCAAGAATCTTTGTGTGCCTCAACGCATGAAATCTCCCCATCCAATTATGAGCTTAGCTGGTTACCATCCTCATTCACTAAAACCCAGGGAGTTAGGAAACATATCCAAGATCAAGTACTAAGTAGGACCTGCTGCCTAGACTCACACTATTTCTGCCTGAAAAAGAAAAGACATAGTAGATAGTTCTTTAATAATAATATCCACACACTAAAGGACCTACATCAAACCATAGGAGCGAAAGCCTGATTCTTTAAAAAGGCCCCTTGATCTATGTTTTCAAATATTTTGGACTTTAGCAAAAACTGGCAAGAAATGCAAAATTTATACTTAATTTAAACCCTTGTGCATTTTCAAGTAACATTTAAGTAAAAACAAAACAAAACATATCTTTCTAGTTAAATGGAAGCCTTTGCTAGATACAAAGAGGGAGAGGGAAAGTACTGAGACTACTGCTGGCTCACTCCCAGATGGGTTTGGGCTGGGTTCCCACAGACAGCAGCTGAAATTCCTGAATGATATCTCACCTATTGGGGTTCCCACCGAGAACTCTAAGGTCTAAACCTCAATCTGGGCTTCTGAGCTCAGAGCATCAGAACTGAAAAAGGTGCCCATAGAATATCTGGCTGTGAAAAACATCAGGGTTGTTGTCTGTCAGTGAGAGATAACTGGAAATACAGGCACCCTCTTAAAGGGCCAACACACAAAATTTTATGTGCAGCCACTCACCTTAAGCTGTGATAGAGAGATGGTAGAGTAGACTGGAGCTGTGTGAGCAGAGTCCAGGATTGGGGGCCTTGGAGTTGGAGCTTGGAGGGTAGGCACAAGTTTACTGTGCTGAATCATTCCCTTATGCAGCTCAGGTTTATTTTTGCCTGAGGGGAAAGAAAGAAGACCTCTTGCCCCACTCTGTGGTTGATAGTCTGAGGCTACTCAAGGCTGATAATAATCAGACTGCAGGCAGAAGAGGCTCTCTTGAGACTTTGAGTCTTTGCCTGTTCTCCTTATGGGCCAAGGGCTAGGAAAAACAGGCCCAATAGGGGGAGGCACAGCTATGTATTCCTGATACCTTCAAATAGGGTTTTCAGGACCAGTAAAAAAGAGCATCGAATATTTTCCTGCACTAGAGATTGAAGTTGAAGAAGATATACCTAATATACAGACACAAAATCAAACAGGTAGCCAAAATTAGGAGAAAAAGAAACCAACCTCCAAATGAAAGAACAAGGGAATTTTGCTGAAGAAGAGTTAATGAAATGAAGATAAAAAATTTACCAGACATAGAATTCAAAATAAAAATAGCAAGGATGCTTATCAACATAAGATATAATAACTATGAGGAATGACATAGCACTAATAAAGAACACAGTGGAAGAATTACATAGCAGATTAGGGGAAGCTGAGAATTAGATCAATGAATTAGAAGATAGGGTAAAAAAAATACTCAATCAGAGAACCAAAAAGAAAAGACAATGAAAAAAATAGAAGAATGGTCTAAGAGAGCTGTGGAACAATATGAAACATAACAGTATTCACGTAATAGGTGTAGCAGAGAGGGAAAGAAGTGAGTAAGAGATAGAGAATGTGTTTGAGGAAATAATGGCAGCCGAAACTGGTTTGGCTCAGTGGATAGAGCATTGGCCTGCAGATTGAAGGGTTCCAGGTTCGATTCCGGTCAAGAGCATGTACCTTGGTTGCGGGCACATCCCCAGTAGGGGGCATTCAGGAGGCAGCTGATTGATGTCTCTCTCTCATGGATGTTTCTAGCTTTCTATCCCTCTCCCTTCCTCTCTGTAAAAGATCAATAAAATATATTAAAAAAACAAATTAAAAAAAAGAAAAGAAATAATGGCATAAAATTTCCTTAATCTGATGAAAGAAAAAGTCATACAAGTTCAGGAGTTACAGAGAGTACCAAGTAAGAGGAACCAAACAGGCCCATGCATAGACACACCATAATTAAAATGCCCAAAACTAAAGACAGTGAGAGAATCTTAAAAGAAGCAAGAGAAAAATAATTTGTTACATACAAAGGAGCTCCCATAAGGCTGTCGGCTGATTTTTCATAGAAATTCTACAAGTCAGAAGGAAATTGCATGAAATACTCGAGGTAATAGAAAGCAAGGATCTGAGACCAAGGTTACTATATCCAGCAAGGCTATCATTCAAAAATGGATTGTGAAATAAAGAGCTTCCCAGACAAAAAGGCTAATGTAGTTTATCATCACCAGGAAATCACTGCAAGAAATGCTAAGAAATAGAGAGAAACATAGGCATTAAGAATTAAAATGGCAATAAATAATTATCTATCAATAATAAACTTAAATGTAAATAGATTAAATGCTCCAATAAAAAGACATAGGGTAACTGAATGCATACAAAAATATGATCCAATTATATGCTGTCTACAAGAGGTCTATCTCAGAACAAAAAACTTACACAGGATGAGAGTGAATGGATGGAAAAGAAAAAAAAGTAAAAGCTGGGGTAGCAATACTCATATCGGACAAAATAGACTTCAAAATGAAGGCCACAAATCAATAAAGGTCACTACATAAAAAGAAAATATAACCCTAGTAAACATATATGCACTGAATATAGTAGAACCTAAATATACCTAAAAAAAAAGCCCAAAACAAACAAACAAAAAACTTCTAGAGGACATTAAAGAAGAGATTGACAGCAATGAAATCACAGTAGGGGACTTTAACACCCTGATGACTTCACAGTATAGATCTTTCAGGCAAAAAATTTACAAGAACACAAAGTGTCTAATGACACACTGGATCAGAAGGATTTAATTGACATTTATAAAAAATTTCATTCCAAAGCTGCAGAATATAAAGTTTTCTCAAGTGCACATATGTTAGTAACAAAGATAGACAACATGTTAGGACACAAAACAAGTCTCTACATGTTCAAGAAGATTGAAATCATATCAAGCATCTTCTCATATCACAATGGCATGAAATTAGAAATCAACTATAGAATAAACACACAAAAACATTCAAACACATGAAGGCTAAATAGCTCAGTATTAAACAATGAATGTGTTACCAATGAGATCAATCAATCAATCAATTAATAAAAAATAAATTTCTGGAAACAAATGAAAATGAACATACAAATACCCCAAATCTATGTGACATAGCAAAAGCAGTTCTGAGAGGGAAGTTCATAGCATTACAGGCCTACCTCAAAGAAACAAGAAAAATTAACAATAAACTATTTAATCCTACAACTTATAGAATTAGAAAGAGAATAACAAGACAAACCCATAGTCTTATACAAAGAAGGAAATAATAAAGTTTAGAGCAGAAATAAATGACATTCAGGCAAAAAATAAATGAATAAATTTAAAAAATCAATTAAACTAAGAGCTAGTTCTTTGAAAAGATAAACAAGATTGATGAACAGTTAGCCAGACTTATCAAGAAACAAAAAGAGAGGATCCAAATAAATAAAATCAGAAATGGAAGCAGCAAAGTAATTGATACCACAGAAATACAAAGGATTGTAAGAAAATTCTTTGAACAATTATATGTCAACAAGCTGGATAATGTGGGTAAAATTGATAAATTCATTGTCCTCCTCAAACTATTAAAAATATCCCAGAGAAAGGAACATTTCTCTGCTATTTTTATTAGGCCAGCATTATCCTAATTCCAAAACCAGATAAAGGCATTACAAAGAAAGAGAATTATAGGCAAATATCTCTAATGAACATTGATGCCAAAATTCTCAATAAAATATTAACAAATCAGATCCAGCATTACATTAGCAAGATCATACACCATGACCAAGTGGGATTTATTTCAGGGATGCAAGGCTAGTAGAATATTCACAAATCAATAAATGTGATATATCACATAAGCAAATTGAAGACAAAATTACATGATCATATCAATTGCTGCAGAAAAAGCATTTGACAAAATCCAACACCCATTTTTTATAAAAACTCAGCAAAGTGGGAACAGATGAATCATATCTCAATATGAAAAAAGCCATATATCACAAACCTATAGCCAACATCATATTCAATGGGCAAAAATTTAAACCATTTTCCCCAAGGATAGGAGTAATTCACCATTTCTTTCACCATCCTAATTCAACATAGTACCAGAAGCCCTAGCCACAGCGTTCTGACAAGAGGAAAAAATAAAAGGCATACAAATTGTCATTATTCACAGATAACAAAATACTATACAGAGAAAATTCTAAAGACTTCACCAAAAATCTACTGGATTTAATGAAGGAATTCTGCAATGTAGCAGGATATGAAATTAAAGCTCAGAAATCGACAGCATTTTTATACATCTATAATGAACTTTCAGAAAGAGAAACTAAAACAAACAAAAAAAAAACCCACAATTTTTTTCATGCAACAAAAAATTAAGATATTTAGAAATAAACTTAACCAAGGAGGTAAAATACTTGTACTCAGAAAATTACAGGACATTGAAAAAAGGAACAGAGGAAGATATAAAACCAGTGGTAGAATATACCCATTTCATGGAAGATATAAAACCAGTGGTAGAATATACCCATTTCATGGTAGAATCAACATCATTGAAATTTCGGGGGAAAAAATGGCGGCAGAATAGATGGACGCATATGGAGCTTTGTTGCTGGGCAGAGGGAGAGAGAGCAGCTGAGAGTCGCACTGGGAGTGTTTGTTGGCAAGTTAAGAGTTAGCAGGGTTTTTGTTGGCCAGAGCCACCAGCGTGAACTTGGAGACCACACCATCTTGCAAAGGGAGGTATATGTCTGCGGCGGTGTGAAAGCTGCAGCTGAAGCACCCACCGAACAGCCGGGGATCCAGAATACTGCACAGACACGCGGTGGATTCAGAGATCCACATGGCACACCGAAAGGTGAGATTTCGCCTGGGATAAGTGCCTTGTGTGCTCTACCCGATCGTGTTGTAGTTTGTGCCTTTGAATCAACGTAGGACAGAGAATTACATAACCAGACACCCGGAGAAGAAAGACCATGGGCAGAAAAAGAAACAGCCTGCATACAACAGATAGGCAGGTATTACCAGAAAAGAAAGTAAACAAAATGGAAGCAGAAATAAGTGTGCCAGAGAAAGAGTTCAGAGAAATGATCATAAGGTGGATGAAAAGAATGGAAGACAAATTGGACAATATGAGTAAGAGCCAAGAGGAAATGAAGAAGACCCAAGAGGAAATGAAAAAGAAGCAAGAAGAAATGCAAGAAGAAATAAAAAATGACATCACTGCTTTAAAGAACTCAATAGAAAGCATCAAAAGTAGACTAGAAGAAGCAGAAGACCGCATCAGTAGGTAGAAGACATGGTAGGAAAAAATACCCAAGTACAGCAGCTTCAAAGAAAAAAAAATTAAAAGCAAGAGGAGAGTTTAAGGGAACTTTGGGATAACATGAAACAAAACAACATCTGCATAATTGGGGTTACAGAAAGAGTGGAGACTGAATGAGGATTAGAGAACCTGTTTGAAGAAATAATGACAGAAAATTTCCCCAATATAGGAAAGAAAAAACCCACACAGATCCAAGAAGCTCACAGAGTCCCAAGCAAAATGAACCCCACAAAACTGGCACTAAGGCACATTATAATTAAATTGTTAAACACCACCAACAAAGTAAGAATCTTAAAAGCAGCCAGAGAGAAACTGAAAGTTATCTACAGAGGAACCCCCATAAGACTAGCTACTGACTTCTCAACATAAACTCATCAGGCCAGAAGGGAATGGAATGAAATATACAAAGTCATGCAAAGGAAGGGTCTGAATCCAAGAATACTGTACCCTGCAAGACTCTCAATCAAAATTGAAGGTGAAATCAGAAGCTTCACAGACAAAAAAGGACTAAGGGAATATATTACCACCAAATAAGCAATGCAAGAAATGTTAAAGGGTCTACTGTAATAAAAAGAAATAGGAAGTAAAGAAGGAACTCAGGGGTAAGGACTAAAAATGGCAACAGATAAGTACTAATCAATAATAACTTTAAATGTAAACAGATTAAGTGCTCCAATCAAAAGACATAGGGTAACCATTAGATAAGAAAACATGATCCATATATCAGCTGTCTCCAAGAAACCCACCTCACGAAAAGAGATGCACACAGATTGAGGGTGAAGCGATGGAAGATGGTATTTCAGGCAAATGGAAATGAAAAAAAAAAGCTGGGGTTGCAATACTTGTATCTGACAAATTAGATGCAAAGTGAAGGACATAATAAGAGATAAAGAAGGCCTGAAATAACTCTGGTAAACATATACACACCCAATATAGGAGCACCTAAATACATAAAAAAACTCCTGGACGGTATTAAGGGAGAGATTGACAGCAATACAATCATAATAGAAGACTTTAATACCCCACTGTCACCAATGGACAAATCCTCTACACAAAAAATCAGCAAAGAAGCATCAATCCTAAATGACTCACTAGACCATATGGAAATAATTAAATCTTCAGAACATTTCACCCCAAAGCCACAGAATATACTTTCTTCTGGAGTGCACATGGGTAATTTTCAAAGATAGATCTTAGGTTGAGTCATAAGAAAAGTCTCTTCAAATTCAAGTAGATAGAAATCATATCAAGCATTTTCTCAGACCACAGTGGTATAAAACTGGAAATCAACTATAATAAAAACAATAGAAAGAAATCAAACACATGGAGACTAAATGGCATGCTATTAAACAACGACTGGGTAACCAGAGAGATTAAGGAAGAAATAAAAAACTTCATGGCAACAAATGACAATGACAACACAACAATACAAAATTTATGGGACATAGTGAAAGCAATCTTGAGAGGGAAGTTCATAGCCCTACAAGCCTACTGCAAAAAAACCCCAAAACAAACAAACAAAAAAACAAAAAAACAGAAAACAATGGTAATAAATTACCTAACCCTACAATTCAAAGAGCTAGATCTTGAGCAACAAGAAAAGCCCAGTGTGCGCAGAAGGAAGAAAATAGTGAAGATCAGAGCGGAAATAAACAACTTGGAGACCAAAGAAACAATTCAAAAGATCAACAAAACCAAGAGTTGGCTCTTTGAAAAGATAAGCAAGATTGATGGTCCTCTAGCCAGGCTCACCAAGAAGCAAAGAGAGAAGACCCAAATAAACAAAATCAGAAATTAAAGAGGAGAAATGACAACAGACCTTGCGGAAAAACAAAGGATTGTTAAAAAATACTATGAACAACTCTATTCCAACAAATTGGACAACCTGCAAGAAATGGACATTTTCCTAGAAAAAGATAACCTTCCAAAACTCAATGAGGAGGAATCTAAATATCTCAATAGGCCAATAACTATGGAAGAAATTGAAGCAGTCATCAAAAAGCTTCCAGCAAATAAACACCCAGGAGCAGAGGGCTACACAGGAGAGTTTTAGCAAACATTCAAGGAAGAATTAAAACCTATGCTCCTCAGACTATTAAAAAACATTCAAGAAGAAGGAACACTTCCAAACACCTTCTATGAAGCCAGCATCACTCTAATTCCAAAACCAATAAAGACAACACAATGAAAGAGAATTATAGGCCAATATCTCTCTTGAACATAGATGCCAAAATCCTCAACAAAATTCTAGCAAATTGGATCCAGCAGCAAATCAGAAAGATCATACACCATGACCAAGTAGGATTCATCCCAGGAATGCAGGGATGGTACAATATCCGTAAATCAATAAACATGGCACATCACATAAACAAACTGAGAGATAAAAAATCACATAGTCATATCAATTGATGCACAAAAAGCATTTGACAAAATTCAACACCCTTTCTTGATAAAAACTCTCAGCAAGGTGGGAATAGAAGGATCATACCTCAACATCATAAAAGCCATATATGATAAACCCACAGCTAACATCATACTCAATGGGCAAAAACTAAAACCATTTGACCTAAGAACAGGAACAAGACAGGGATGGCCACTCTCACCTCTCTTGTTCGACATAGTAGTGGAAGTATTAGCCATTGCAATTAGACAAGAAGAAAAAATAAAAAGCGTTCAAATTGGAAAAGAAGAAGTAAAGCTCTCCTTATTTGCAGATGACATGATACTGTACATAAAAAAACCAAAGGACTCCATTCCAAAACTAACTGACTCAATTAATGAATTTGGCAATGTAGCAGGATACAAAATTAATGCTAAGAAGTCTGTAGCATTTCTATATACTAAGAGTGAAATTACAGAAAGAGAGACTAAAACAGCAATCCCATTTACCATCACACCAAAAAAATTAAGATACCTAGGAATAAACCTAACTAAAGAGGTAAAAGACCTATATGTAGAAAACTACAGGACACTGAAAAAAAGAGATAGAGGAAGATGTTAACAGATGGAAGAGCTTACCATGGTCATGGATTGGGAAAATCAACATCATTAAAATGTCCATACTACCCAAGCAATCTATAGATTCCATGCACTACCCATTAAAATACCAACGACATATTTCACAGACCTAGAAAGAATTCTTCATAGATTCATCTGGAACAAAAAGACTGCGAATAGCCACAGCAATTCTGAGTAAGAAGAATAAAGTTGTTGGGATCTCAATACCAGATTTCAAGCTATATTACAAAGCAACTGTTCTCAATACAGCCTGAATCTGGCACAAGAATAGACATATAGACAAATGGAATAGAATAGAGAACCCAGATATCCACCCAAACCACTATGCTCAACTAATATTTGACAAAGGAGGCATGAACATACAATGGAGCCAAAACAGCCTCTTCAATAAATGGTGTTGGGAAAATTAGTTGGATACATGCAAAAAATGAAACTGGACCACCAACTTACACCAAATACAAAATAAACTCAAAATGGATACAGGACTTAAACATTAGAAGGAAAACTATAAAAATACTAGAGGAATCCACAGGCAACACAATCTCAGACATATGCCGAAAGAACTTGTTCACTGATACTGCTCCAAAGGCAATGGAAGCTAAAGAAAAAATAAAGAAATGGGACTACATAAAAATAAAAAGCCTTTGCACAGCAAAAGAAACCATCAATAAAACAACAAGAAAGACCACTGTATGGGAGAACATATTTGCAAATGTTATCACTGATAAAGGTTTGATCTCCAAAATCTACAGCCAACTTATAGAACTTAATAAAAGGAAGAAAAACAATCCAAAAAAAAAAAAAAAGGGCAATGGACCTAAATAGAACCTTTTCGAAAGACAACAGAAGGAAGGCGAAGAGACACATGAAAACATGTTCAAAGTCACTAATCATCCAAGATATGCACATGAAAACGACAATGCGATGCCATCTTACACTGGTCAGAATGGCAGTCATCAATATATCAACAAATGACCTGTGTTGGCGAGGATGGGGAGAAAAAGGAACCCTTGTGCACTGCTGGTGGGAATGCAGACTGGTGCAGCCACTGTGGAGAACAGTATGGAGTTTCCTCAAAAAAGTAAAAATGGATCTCCCATTTGACCCTGTAATCCCACTCTTAGGAATTTATCCTAAGAAATCACAAACACCAATCAGAAAGGATTTATGCACCTCTATGTTCATAGCAGCACAATTTACAATAGCTACAATTTGGAAACAGCCTAGGTGCCTGTCAGCAGATAAGTGGATCAGAAAACTATGGTACGTCTACACAATGAAATTCTATGCCGCCATTAAAAAGAAGGAATTCTTACCATTTGTAGCAACCTGGTTGGAACTGGAGAGCCTTATGCTTAGTGAAATAAGCCAGTCTATGAAGGACAAGCATCACTGGATCTCACTCATTTGTGGATAGTAAAGAATATTATAAACTGATGAACAAAATGATAGATACAGAGGCAGTAAAGCATTAAACAGACGGTGAAATTACAGCAGGAAGATTAAGGTTAGGTGAGGTAGATAACAGATCAATCAAAGGACTTGTATACATGCATATAAGCATAACCAATGAACATAGACACTGGGGGCTTGGGGTATGCTGGCAGGGAGGGGGCAATTGGGAGATATGTATAAACAATTAATAAAAACAATAAAAAAGTAATGTCCACAGTACCCAAAACAATATACAGATTCAAAGCAATCCCCATTGAAATACCAATGGCATATTTCACATGACTAGAACAAATACTCAAAAAATGTACAGGGAACCAAAAATACCCCAAATAGCTGGAGCAATCTTGAGAAAGAAATAAAAGATTGGAGGAATCACAATATTAGATATCAAGTTATACTATAAAGCCACTGTAAATAAAACAACCTGGTATTGGTACAATAACAAGTATATGGATCAATAGAACAGAGATTTCAGAAATGTACCTGTCATTACGTTCAATTAATATTTGACAAAGGATATAAGAACATACAGTGGAGTCTAGACAGTCTCTTCAATAAGTGTTGCTGGGAAAATTGGACAGATACTTCCAAAAGAAATTAAACTAGACCACCAATTTATACCATACACAAAAATAAACTCAAAATGGACAAAAGACTTAAATGTGAGTCATGAAACCATAAAAAGCCTACAAGAAACCACAGGTGGCAAAATCTCTGACATCTCTTATGGCAATATGTTTATGGACACAACTTATTGGACAAAGAAAACCAAGGAGAAAATGAAGAAATTGGACTACCTCAAAACAAAAATATTCTGCACAGCAAAAGAAACCATCAACAAATAAAAAGGGAGAGCATGTTTGGCAATTATACATCAGATAAAGGGTTAATATAAAAAATATATAAGGAACTCATACAACCTAACAAAGGCAGACAAACAATCCAATTACAAAATGGGAAAAGGACCGAAATAGACACTTCTCCAAAGTGCAATACAGATGACCAAGAGAAGTATGAAAACATGCTCAAAATCTCTGATCATCAGAGAGATGCAAATTAAAATGACAATGAGGTATCTCCTCTCACCTGTCAGAATGGCTACAATCACCAAATCAATGAATGACAAGTTCTGGCAAGGATGTGGAGAAAAGGGAACCCTAGCACACTACCGGTGAGGATGCAGACTGCTGCAGCCATTATGGAAAACAGTATGGAGTTTCCTCAAAAAATTAAAAGTGGAACTGCCATTTGATCTATTGCTTCTACTTCTAAGAATATATTTTAAAGACAGGCAACATAGCAATCAGAAAGAATGTATGCACCCCAATGTTCGTAGCAGCACAATTTACCATAGCTAAGATCTGGACACAGCCCAAATATCCAACAGTAAATGAATGGGTAAAAAAGATGTAATATATTTTCACCATGGAATATTATGCAATAGTAAAAAGGAAGGATCCCTCACCCTCTGATATAACATGTAAAGTAATACTAAGTGAAATAAGCCAGTCAGAGAAAGACAAGATCACATGATGTCAAGTGAAAAAAGCCAGACAGAGAAAGATAAGATCACATGATCTCACTTATATGTGGAATCTAATGAACAAAATAAACTGATGAAGAAAATAGATCCAGAGACAAAGAAGCATGAAACAGACTATGGAATCTTAGGGGGGGGGGTGGTAGAAATGGTAGGTGGGTGGGTAGTTGGTAAGAAATCAACCAAAGTACTTGTATGCATATATGCATAACCCATAACCACAGATAATAGGGTGGTGAAGGCCTGGGATGGAGGACAAGGGCAGCTAGATGGGTCAGTGGACTGGGAAACTACTACACAAGTGAATATCCCTATGGATGAAAGCAAGGTAGAGCAGGAAGAAATGTGAGGGACTGAGAAAATCATATCCTGATCAGATGATGTATGACTTGCCTAAGGGCATGAGTCTGGCTAGCCCAGGCTGGACCCAGATTCCCTCCTCCCAGGTTCAGCATGTTTCCATTTGCATATACTTCATACTTGCATGCTAAGGAGGCAGGTTAGCCCACTTCCTTCAAAGAGAAACTCACGGGTACTGCAAATGGGAGAGTTGGAAATTTTGTTCAGTTTGGGATTACATATATCCAGTCAGCCCAGACTATTCTTGTTGTAGATGTTATTGCTATTTGAAAAACATTTCCAGGTCTTTTTAAGCCTGGGATAGGATGACCTTCTGTCTCTTTGTTCTTGAGAGGGGAAGTGGGGTCATATAAATGGTTTTAGTCAATAGGTTACAAGTAGAAATGATATTTGTCACTTCTATACTAGTACTAGAGCATTTAATTGTGTTCTCAAGAGTTTCTATTTCCTGAGACACGACAATAGGAAACATTTGTGATGGTGATTGCTCCTTCAGTTTGGATGCCTTAAGTGATTATGAAGAGCAGAACTGAACTCTATATAATGAGTCATACAGCATGAGTGAGTGAGAAATAAGCGATTTAGGATGTGGAGATTATATGTTACTGTAGCAAAATTTAACATATTTCTGTTGATAGACCCTCCAATATTATTTCCAAGGCAATCAACTCTTTGACTGATTCTTTCTTTCCTTACACTATTCTAGCTTTCCCTCAAATGTATTTTTGTCCTATTGTGGTAGTCCTTTAAACTTTTGTTGTTGTTGATTTTTTTTTCCTACCAGATTTCACCAGTGGAAGGACAGGAAGAAGAGCTGTGATAGTGCCTTATTGATCCTCCATTGTATTCTTCTTGATAATAACTGAGATGAGGACCTCATTCTGACTTCACCTCAGAGTCCCAGGGATAAAACACAAATTGAGAGAAGAGCAAAAATAATTTTACAATATAAATTAATAAATAGGACATTGGAGGTAAAGAAATTAAAGTGTTGATAATTATTTTGAAAAAGAATAGACAGAGAGTGATAATGACTATTATCATGTACAGAAAATTTTTATTAACTGTTTATTAATTTATTTAAAAGAATGTAAGATTCAAAACTATTTTTTTAATTAGCGATGGGTTATGTACCACCCTAACTTTTGCTGTTAAACATCAATTGACTATCTGAACTTCATAATTTAAAATATTCCTTTCTTTTAAAAACTGTATGTTTTATAAACACAAATATAGTACATTCTCAGTGAATAAAATAACTTGGAAAACACAGAGAAACACAAAGATAAAATTTTCTATAATTCTGCCCCTGAGAAAATAAGCATCAACATTTGTTACATGACTTTGGAGACTTTTAAATATATATATATATATATATGTGTGTGTGTGTGTGTGTGTGTGTGTGTCTGTCTGTCTCTGTGGACTTAATAGTGTCCTCCCAAAATTCAAATGTTGAAGTCCTAAACCTTGATGTGATGGTATTTGGAGATGAGACCTTTGGGACGTAATTAGGTTCAAATGAGATCATGAGTGTAAGATCCCTATCTTGGCATTAGTGCTCTTATAAGGAGACAACACAGAGCTTGCTCTCTTTCTTTCCCATGTAATGGCATAGAAAGTCAACAGTTATCTGTAAGCTAGGAAGATGACCTTAACCAAAACCCAATCACATTGGCACCTTAATATTGGACTTCCAACTCCCAGATCTATGAGACACTGAATTTCTCTTGTTTGAGTCACCGAGTTTATAGAATTTTGTTAATGCAGCTCAAGTTGACTATCTATCATCTATCTATCTATCTATCTATCTATCTATCTATCTATCTATCTATCATCTATCTATTATCTATTTACCTATTATTTATCTATCATCTACCTATCTAAATTGCAGTTTAAAGCTATTAAAAGATGGTATTGTTACAAAATTTACCAGGCGACCGAAAAATACACAGGAGTACTCAGAGATATAGGAAAAACTCATTTATTTCCAGATGTACTAATACTGTAACTCAGGGGAGTATGTTCTCAGATCCTGAGCAAGCCAATATGAAGGAAGCTTTCTTTATATACCCTTTGGTTTCTTTGTCTCCCCCTCCCCCCCCCCTCCCAAAGAATCAGACTTCCAGACCTTTCATGGACTTTGCAAAAAGCTCCAGGTGTTGGGATGGGGAATGTGAGACGACACCTAAAGGCTTGGCCTGGTGCCAGCCCCTCTGGGGCTTATGTGTTCTTCATGGTTTATGGCCTTTATAAAATGTGAATATTTCGGTAAACAGGTCTTGTAAGACCTTAAGGAAGCAGCAGTGACAGACAATAGGCTAACAGGAATGTTCATTAAGGATACTAATTAACTAGGTACAGAGTCAGGCTGCTGGTCCCCCCACCCTCCCTAAAAAAAAAGTCTTATTTTCCTCATCATTCCCTCCTCTTTATTCTCAAGCTGATTTTCAGCCTCGGGATTCAATAGAATACTCGAAGCTAGGTATTAGGGTGTTCAGCAACTTGAGTCTTTTTTTTTATCTTCATCACCCAACGAACTGTAATAGCAATCCAGAGATCTGATCTGGAGTAACATCTGGGGCTTCACGGCTTACCGATTCTCTTTATTATCTGTTCCAAAACCTGTTGGCTTTCTTAAAGAAATGGAGAGGAAATCTACACAGGTTTCTTCATTTCTGGCTTCAGAGCAGTTGGAGTGGTGAGAAGCATGTCTCAGGGTTCCATCTATTTTTTTCTCCAGTTGGCCCATAGTCCTTGTTCTTTTCATGTCTATCTAACTGCCTAACATCCCCTCAAGGATCCTGCCTCTGAATTCTTTCAGGGAAAATTGGCATGTGTGGGCTCTTTGGTTACTTCCATGTTGAGGAGGGGTGAAGTTTTCTTTCAGAGCCAAGAGATCCTTGGTCTCTGTCAGAGGGATGATGAGACCAGGGCACAAACAGATGTGAGCTTGTGACCTGGTGGAGACAAACTGTATTATAAAGGTTAGTATTATTGAGCAATTAGAACAGCAAGGGTTACAACAAGTGATCTGGTGGAAGGGAAAGAAAACATTTCAGTTCTAATTACTATTGAAATAGAATTTTCCTCCTTAAAATAACCCTTATGTGTATAAAAGAGCTGATTTAAGATCAATTTATTATTGCATTCACTTTGGCCTGATTGTGTAGATAAACACAAGAATGGTAACTGACCGCCTTTGTCAGAATTTCATGATTGAGTCTCAATGTGCCCTGTAGGGCAAGGAATCCAAGCCATGCAGCTGCCGTCAGGCCTGCCTACAATATCTACTTGGTTAGGAGAATTCCTCACCTGGCTCCACCAGGGCCTGTGCCTTAGGTTTCAAGGCCCATCTCAGCAGCCCCCCTACTCATTGTAGCCTAGAGTGCGTGGGGTTCCCCAGGGTTGCAGAGGCACTCTGCCCTCCTTGCTCCCCTTCTACTCTGACCAACTGCCAATGCCAATGATGGCAGGGTATGGGCCTGATACTCCAATGCCAACCATTTTCAGGGCTACCAAGCAAGATACCAGGCTTTCTCCATGGCACTTTTATTGGCTTCAAGTCTTCAGAGTCCAGACAGGACTTTTTAAAACATGACACTCCATTCAAAGTTTTAGTCAATAAAACCACCATTTGAAACTAGTCTTATTAAATTTATGCAAAGAAATGCATTGCCATGATTCATCCATTAAGAATTGACATATTTAAAGGGATCGTATAGGGAGACAAATACACTAACTTGCTTTAAGGTCTGACTTTCCTTGCCAGTCCTTTCCATGGACTCTTCAGAAGATGTAATATTTTTTTCAAATGCATTATAACAAAACAATAACTGTTTCCAAATGACAAGAAGAAATTTAAAATGAGACAGTTATGGATTTCATTATAAGGCAGATGACACAGTATATTGTCCTTTCTGTAAAACCCAAAATTTATAATAACTAATAACCATTAGTTAAAACTGTATTTGACAAAGGTTCCTATGTACCTTCAGTATAAAACTTTTCTTCATAAGAGAGAAAACAAATATTCGAGGCATTTCAGAGCCTATTGAGATGATCTAAAGTCAATTCTAGATCAAGAGAAAGTTTTTTTTTTTAAATTCAAACCCTTAAAGGATTGTCAAACTTGATTTTACCAAAAGATTAAATATTACAATGTATTAGACAAGAACATAGGCTAGCAAACTTCAGTTCCTATAATTAAAAGATGGTCTTTTTATATATTAAATAATTGATTAATATAATTATTTTACTAGGAAAGAACTAACCAAAATAAGGCTTATTTTCCAACTTCATTTTTTCTTGGGTGTGGACAGCAAAATACACTATTTGGATATCTCCCATCAGTCTTCCTGAATACTTTGGCATAAGACATTTACCTCCATTTAGGGAGTCAACATGCAAATCATTGAGTCTTAAGTGTACTTGGTTTAGTAAAGATAGAGTTTCCTAGATAGTTGTGAACTTTTGTTTTAATATTTCAGTTTCCCTGTTCTGCTTGTTCTGGCTTACTGGCCTGTATCAATTAATCAATTTTCTTTTTAACTTTTCTTTTTATAAACTTCTTATAACATTCACAAACATTCTTACAACTTCCAGAAATAACCAGCTTTAGAAATCACCCTTTTCTCCTTCAAAATGCATAACCATGTCTCAGTCCTTCCATTAAGTATTTCTACTATAATATTCTTTCTTTATGTTATACCATCAGCAACTTGTACAGGTCTTTTCTTTCTTTAAAATGTATTAGAATTCTTCATTCTTAGAAACTTTAATTTTTCAATGATTACCAAAAAGTAAATAGCCAGAATTTTTTAAATTAACATTTATGAACAAACTTTAAATGCACTCTTACTTTAAAGAAAATATACCTCCAACAAAGTACAAGAGACCTGTAATAAAAGCTAAGAGTGGGTGAATAAAAACTTGTCTAGCAGTTCATGTTTCAGCTTTTTAAAAAATATCCTAGCTATTTATTATTTAACCCAGCAATGCTCTAAGGTCTTTAAGTTACCAAGGACTTTGGAAAATTTTGTATAGGTAGATGAGGCTAGAGAAAAGGCAGGGGGAGGAGGGAGCAGGTCCAGCAACCTGCTAGTCACTTGGATTTAAACTACTGCATTCTTCCTTAGAGATAACATGCTAAAGTTACGGCTATAGCTTCTGTTTCTGTCCCTCTGGACCAGCCCTTTCCTAGGCCACTTGTTTAAAATTGTGAACATTGCCAGAACCCGTTTGGCTCAGTGGATAGAGCGTCGGCCTGAGGACTGAAAGGTCCCAGGTTTGATTCAGGTCAAGGGCATGTACCTTGGTTGCAGGCATGTCCCCAGTGGGGGGCATGCTGGAGGCAGCTGATCGATGTCTCTCTCCCATTGATGTTTCTAGCTCTCTAACCCTCTTCCTTCCTCTCTGTGGAAAATCAATAAAATACATTAAAAAAAATTGTGAACATTATGTTAGTTTTCTGTCTTTTCGTTTTGTTTTGTTTGTTTGTTTTGTCTTTTTTGTTTTATATACATAGTTCTTCTGAGCCTCTTTTAACAGCTCTTCTGCACTTCTATCCTTCTAGTTCTCTAACTGCACTTCTATCCTCTAGTTCTCTAACTTTGCAGTTTTATTTATTTTTCTTTTTTAAAAATATATTTTATTGATTTTTTACAGAAAGGAAGGGAGAGGGATAGAGAGTTAGAAATATCAATGAGAGAGAGAGACATCGATCAGCTGCCTTTTCATGATCCCTACTGGGGATGTGCCAGCAACCAAAGTGCATGCCCTTGACTGGAACTGCTTGATCCACTGAGTGAAACCAGTTTCAGCTGCAGTTTTCTTGAGATGTCAGGCCAACACATGGTTCTTTCAGCAGAGGTTTTAACTTTTTTTTTTATTGTTCCAACTCCTTTTGCATCCTAAAAAAAAACTGGTTTTGTTAGAGAGTGGAAATTTTTGAGCATACCCCATTTCAGAGAGGCCATGGACTATCCTCCACATAGAGTTGTCAGTGCTGACATCAGGCCAGGCCTTGAGATATGGTTTTATGGCCCCTTTCTAGCATGCAGGCCTTCTTTCATAGATCACTGTCAGCTTTCTGAAGAACAGGATGACCCTGTAAATAATGTGGTTGTCAATGACATGATCCTGATATTGCTTGGGAAAAACTTTTGTCTTGGGTTTTTTGCTCTGCAAAATCAGGATGTGGTAAATGTGCATAAAAGTGGTCCTGCACAAAGGGTCACTGCTGTTCTCTGGACTCCCTGCATGGAGAAAGGCAGAGTAGTTGCTGGCCAGCCAGCCAGTAAGCTAACAAAGGCTTCCTAAATTTGAATTTAGTCTGGACTCCAGTGGTCATTCACTCGAGTTTGCTCCACAACAGTTTCTGGTGGCAGTGGACTCATGGTAGTTGGAGTCTTATCAAGATAGCTCTCATCCCAAGGGGGAGGCTGGGACTGTAAATTGCCATCTTGGCTGTTCCTTCAGATCATCCCTGGGTTGTATAGGGAAGGGAAGGCAGCATAAGGGATCTCATTCTTCTGTTTGCCCTTGTTCTCTTCTAAGCTTTTTTTTTTTTTTTTTTTTACTTTTACAGGGAGAAGGAAGACCAGTCTCCTCTTCCTCCTACAGAGAACATAGTCAGTCTCCTCTTGAGTGACTGGCTTTTCATTATTAACATATTTAAAATTATTACTGAAAAGCTGTATTATAAATCCTTCATTTTAGTTACATCTATTTATTTTATCTTAACAACTTTGAGATTTTTAAAGCCAATTATTACTTAAAGCATTTTTGGTCCAATTTTGTAACAGGGATAATGGAATGTGAAAGTACCATTTTATTTTAATTATGCTGTTAACTATTATTGCCCTTTCTAAAAATGGACACACTAATCTGGCTGGGAGTTGTATGCCCCTGGGACCTGGGACCATCCTTGGAATGCACTTCATCCTCATTCAAGAATGGCTCATTATTGTGGAAGCATTAATCTTGTTGTCCAACCCAGCCTGTATAGCTTACTTCCTTATGTAACTTCAAGTATATTATGTTAGTCTAATTTAGTTCAAAAATATTTCTTTTTAGGGAGAGAAAATAAATCTTTGCATCACCTTAGGGCCCTCGGGGTGTCACAAAACTGTCTCTCAGTTAAATTCTTGAAATATTAAATTCAGAAAAGCTTTAAATATTCCAAAATTAAAGATTGTCAAAACTTAACATGGTTTTAATGTTAAAGATTTGGTCTTGGTCACAGAATTAATTATTTTCAATTCAGCCATTAAATTTCTACACACCAGTAAAATCACAGATACAATATACTTTGAATATCACAGAGAAATCACTAGGAGGACACGCCTACCTCCCAACCATTCTCTTGCTGCCATGCCCCTAAGGTCAGCCTTAATTCCGCCTAGGCTGGCCTGCATGTGTTTGTGATGTCACAGGCAGGTGTCAAACCACCCTCTCCCTGGTTTGGGCCCATTAATACTTATGCTGCCAACTGTTATTTAATGGACTTGACGCTGGGTGGAGCTTTACAAATTTTTCTGCCCTAGCGAGTTCGGCAAGTACCACCTCTTGTTCTGTCATTTGTAGAGGTTGAAACTTGGGGCTTTTGCTCAGGGTAAAATGGGCCTCTTTTTTTTTTCTTTCATTTTTTCTCCTGGTTTGTTAATCATAAGCAGTCTTGGAATTAGCTGGTCTTTGTTTTATACTTCCCTGGGTTGCAACCATCACAAAGTTTACACTTTTAAATTAACTATAGCACTTTAAAATTTTAACCCAGCAAAGCAAAATCATAAATCAGAGAAGAGAAAATTAAAATCCCTAAAAGTTAGAAAGAGCAAGGAGTCCCCCAGAATAAGGATTCTTGGCAACTTCTGGGATGTCCTGCAATCTCTGTCACGTGTTCAGCCTCACCACATACAACTCTAGTTCCTCCAAAGTGGGACTTGTCCCATCTTTAAACAAATTAAACAACAAAGAGACATAAAACACCAATAAATACTTTCATACAGGCACACATAACATACTAAAAGTTCACACCAAGAGCAATTTCTTCTGTTGCTGGTTCAGGGCACTGCCTCTCCCAGAATTTCAGCCTTCCCTCCAATGGATTATTTTGGGATAATGTATTTCCTATCTTTGGCCATAAGTTAGGGGCTCCTGATTTCATTGAGAGACGTCTGCATTGCAGGCAGTGGTCTGGGCTCTTCTTAAAATTCTTTAGCATACATTCTAAGGCATCAGGTTTAGAGGAATTACTTTCTATGTTTCAGTTAAATAATGTAATCACTCCTAGTTAACAGACTCAGGACAACACAAGGTAGCTTTTGCTTTATGCAGGCTCTCACAGTCACATTCACACACCAGTCAGTCCCAGTTTTGACTTTCACCCGTATAAAGTCTCTAAACTGAGGCAAATAATTTGCCTAAGTACTGATGAGCTACTTCCTTTGACTCTAAAGGTAAGCCTGATCTCAAACTGGTCCCCTGGGAAGAAAACTCATTGGTCAGATGTATGGTTCCAGAAAAGGCTCTTCTATTCTCCTTGGAGTCCCCTGGAGTACTAGTCCAGGCCTGATGAAAACTGGAACCCAGTAAATCACTGGAGGTTTGTCTTCCTGTCATCAGGTGCTCAGTTGAGTGGGATCACCCACCTGCTCTCACACAGTAGTGCCTCAAGGGGGCAACTTCAGCTGAATGTTTTTTCATCAGGGAAACCATTTTTATGTTACAGAATTTACCAGGTGACCGAAAAATACACATGAGTACTCAGAGGTACAGAAAAAACCCATTTATTTCCAGATATACTAGTACCATGACTCAGGGGAGCATGTTCTCAATTCCTGATCCAGCAAATATGGAGGAAGCTTTCTCTTTATACTCTTTGGTTTCTTAGTCCCCCCAAAAAGATCAGACTTCTGGACCTTTCAAAGGCTTTGCCAAAAGCCCTGGGTGTTGGAAGGGGGACATGAGTTCAAATCTAAAGGCCTGGGCTGGTGCCATAATCCCCTCTGGGGCTTGTGTATTGTTCATGGTCTCTGTAAAATGTATTTAGGTAAATAGGTCTTACAAGACCAGATAATTAAGGAAGGGTCGACTATATACTATAATTAGACTATAGGCTAATAGAAATATTCATTATGGATACTGATTAACTAGGCACAGAGTCAGGCTGCTGGTCTCTACCCCCTAAAATGTCCTATTTTCCTCATCATTATGTTAAACAATGGTAGCTAATAGATAAATCAAGTATGTTTATTGTTGGTAGTGTTTTTAAACTGGGGATGTATGTTTGGAAGTGTTATTAAAGTCTAATTCTTAAATAATTTTTTTCTGTCAAGTTTTGCTTATTTAACATAAATTAAATAAGAATGATCGGAAATAGGTAAATTCCTGGACCTAATATTTCCATATGTACAAGCAGGGGTACACCATAATATTTAGATTAAAATGTTTATATAAAACTTAATATAATGAAAATTAGAAACTTACTAATATCCAGTAGAGGATTATTTAATAAAATTTGACACACTCATTGCTATAATGGAATAATATAGCCTTAAAATTATTTTGTAAATAAATATAGGTAAGCCTGAGGAGACCTATGCAATTTACGTACAGCAAATCTATGATTCTTTATTTTAGGGTTTCTGGCATTGTGTTTACGTAAAGGGGTTCCCTATCTTGGTTTACGTAATTGTTTGCTTACTTTTTTTAGTTATTTTCATTTTTAGAGTTATTTTCTTTATCTTAAAAAATTTCTTGTGACTACTTTATAAAAAGGGCTATCAGAACATTAGCCAGGTTTATGTTAACATTTTGGGTAATTTAAAGAATTTGCTACAAAAAAATACCATTTCTGATGGCTGAAATTTACTAATACTTACACGGAACCAGAGTTTTAACCAGTTAGCAGAAGTGAAAAGTTTTCCTCTATTACAGAGATTCCTATTGAGGTTTTCAATTACAAAAATTAAGAAACTCTTAAAGGGGTGACTTTTATAGGTATATAAGCTATATAAAAGAGAGCTCTATGTTGACAAGTTTGGAGAATATCACACCTGTTATGAATAGATGTTTGCATCCAAGCTTGAATGGAGAGAGAACAACTCTTTTTAAATCTCTGTTATATGTGTACACCTGGGTGCAGTTACCCTAGAGTTCAGTCTAACTTGGGTTTCTATGTGTTATAGCAACTGGGTCAATATGCGAGTAGTTCAATGTTAATAGGAATTAATATGTGGTTTAGTTACCAAGTTAGAACTGTTTCACATTAGACATGACTTTATAGCAGGCAGTTTTATAAGGAAAATGGAGTGAATCAAATATAGTCACTTGAACTAAAATATCTTTTATAATCCCTGTGTTCCCTCACAACTGATGACAGACCTAGAGAAGCATGCTAGAACAAGCAGACCAGAAAATTAGATTCTTGTTCTCACTTTGTGCAGTAAGCACAATTCAAAGGATTATCCTCAATGACATTCTGTGTTTTCTGTTTTCTTCCTTTCCATTTTTATAAGTCAGCCAAACTTGGTAAGATCATTAAAAATGGGACTTTTGCAAATCTAATGACTAAATCAGGGAAAAATTGGACTGGAAAGATCCTTTGAATAAGTGAGATCTAGTGCTTTGTCTCCTGCTGCCTGAGGCCCCAGACTTGTGGAAATCAAATGTGGAATGTATGAGAGCACCACTGCAGTGCAGCAGGTGAGCTCATGGAAGGATATAGACAGTTAGTTTTATGAGCATGGCAGTAAACCACACAATGTTAGTAGAAAGTGTTATTGTTTATTTTTTCAATCTCATAATAAATTATTTACTAATTTAGCTTTTAAAATCTTAAAAAATTTTATTCTCAAATCCACCCTAAATTCATCCTCTAAACATTTTAGACTATTCCCTCTTATTTCTTACTCAAAAGAAATAAGAGCTGCTCTCACAGCCCTCTTTATAAAGTAGTCACAAGAAATTTTTTAAGATAAAGAAAATACTGTTTCTGCATCTATCCTTTTGTTCATCAGTTTATAGTGTTCTTTATTTTCTCTTTACTTTCAATTGCCCTAGGAACTATATCAATGAAGATAATTGCTTCAGCGTATAGCTGAGATTTTGCTGCCTGTGGATTCCCTTAATATTTTCATGGTTTTCCTTCTTATGTTTACGTCCTTGATCCATTTTGAATTTATTTTTGTGTATGGTGTAAGTTGGAGGTCTAGTTTCATTTTTTTTGTATGTGTTTGACCAAATTTCCCAGCACCATTTCTTGATGAGACTGTCTTGATTCCATTGTATGTTCATCCCTCCATTGTCAAATATTAACTGAGCATAGTGGTTTGGATTGATTTCTGATTTCTCTATTCTATTCTATTGGTCTATATGTCTGTTCTTGTGCCAGTACCAGGCAGTTTTGAGAACAATGGCTTTGTAGTATATCTTGATATCTGGTATTGAGATCCCTCCTACTTTGTTCTTCTTTTTCAGGATCGCTGCAGCTATTTTGAGTCTTTTTTTATTCCAGATGAATTTTTGGAGAGGTCTTTTTAGGTCTGTGAAATATGCTGTTGGTATTTTAATGGGTAGTGCATTGAATCTATATATTGCTTTGGGTAGTATGAGCATTTTAATAATGTTGATTCTACCAACTCATGAACACAGTATGTTCTTCTATCTGTTTATGGCTTCGTCTATCTCTTTTTTCAATGTCCTGTAATTTTCTGGGGAGAGGTCTTTTACCTCCTTAGTTAAATTTATCTCTAGGTATCCTATTTTCATGTATTTGTACAATGGTAAATGGGATTGTTTTTTAAATCTATCTTTCTATAAGTTCACTATTGGTGTATAAAAATTCCATAAATTTATTGGCATTAATTTTGTATCCTGCTACATTGCTGAATTTATTTATTAAATCTAATAATTTTTATGGAGTTTTTAGGGTTTTCTATGTTCAGTATCATGTCATCTGTGAATAATGACAATTTTACTTCTTTTCCAATTTGGATGCTTTTTATTTCTTCTTCTTGTCTGGAGATCTTTCTTTTTTATAGCTGCATAGTATTCCATTATATAAATGTACCACAGCTTTTTATCCACTCATGTACCGAAGGGGACTTGGGCTGCTTTCGTATCTTAGCTATTGTAAATAATGCTGCTATTAACACAGGGGTGCACATATTATTTCTAATAGACATTTCTAGCTTATTAGTATATATTCCTAAAATTAGAATCACTGCATCAAATGGCAGTCCCATTTTTAATTTTTTGAGAAAATTTCACACTGTTTTCTGTAATGGATATGCCAGTGTCCAACAGTATACTAGAATTCTTTTGTCTCCACATCCTTGCTGGCACTTGTTGATTGTTGATTCATTGGTGGTATTTCTGACAGGTGGGAGGTGATAGCTCATTTTCCTTTTAATTTATATTTGTCTGATGATGAGTGATGCTGACCATTTTTTCATGTCTCTTGACCATTTGTATTTTATAGATTAATAGAATTAACATCTTTAAAATGTCCATACTACTCAAAGCAATTTATAGATTTATGCAATCCCTCTTAAAATATCAACAGCATATTTCACAGATCTAGAAAAAATACTCTAAAAACTTATATGGAACATAAAAGACCCCAAATAGCCACAGAAATATTGAAAAAGAACAAAGTTGGAGGTATCACAATACCAGATACCAAGTTATATTATAAAGCCATTTTAATAAAAATGGCCTACTACTGGCACAAGAATAGGCATATACATCAATGGAACAGAACAGAGACTCCATAAATCTACCAAAGCCATTATGATCGATTAATATTTGACAAAGGAGGCAAGTACATACAATGGTGTAAAAACAGTCTCTTCAATAAATGTTGGGAAAATTGAACAATTATATGCAAAATATGAAACTAGACCACCAATTTACACCATATAGAAAATAAACTCAAAATGGATAAAATACTCAAATGTTAGTGGTGAAACCACAAAAATCCTAGAAGAAAATATAGGCAGCAAAATATCAGATATCTTGGGTACCAGGATGTTTATCGCTATATCCCTGAAGTCTTAGGCTCTAGGGCAAGAGAAACAACAAAAAAAAATAAACAAATGGAACTACATCAAACTGAAAAGCTTCTGCACAGCAAAAGAATCCAGTATCAAAATGAAAAGGTTAACTACTATATGGGATAACATATTTGCTAGAAATACATCTGATAATGAGTTAATTTCTCATACAATTCAACAAAAGAAAGACAAACAATCTAATTAAAAATGGGCAGAGGGCCTGAATAGACATGAAGTCTTTAAAATCAAGAGTTCATGTTGGGGAAAAGCAACTGATTTAAAGAACAGATAATCCCATAAAAAAGGCCCTAATGCTCTGGCTATTGTTGCTCAGTTGGCTGGGTGTCATCCTGTGTACTGAAAGGTTGTGTGGGCTCGATTCCCAGTAGGGGGAATGCAGGAGGCAGTGGAGTGATGTTCACTTTCAAATCAATGATTTTTCTCTCTCTCCTTTTCTAAGAAAAAAAAAAAAAGGTCCTAGGTTCTAATATTTAGGACTGTAAATGGCAGTTTCATTTCATTAGCATCTCACTAGTAGGTTTCTTTCTTTAACTAATACCCCCCTTATTCTTCTCATCACCAAAATAGGGAGCCTTCAGTCTTCACTGACTCTACATTCAATCAGTTGCCAAGATTTAGATCTTCCATCTTTGAGCTTATCCTTTCATTATCTATTTTCTTTTTAATTCCCATAATGCCCAAATGATCCCACTGTGCCAAAGCTTTTCCTCAAGAAAAGTGTCTCTATGTTATATTTATGATTGAATATATTTACTGATTAATTATTCTCAAGGAACAATCTAAAGATGGCCATTTATTCTTTCCGAGAGTATCTTTTAAAAGATTATTTAAAAAATATGTTTTATTGATTTTTTTACAGAGAGGTAGGGAGAGGGATAGAGTTAGAAACATTGATGAGAGAGAAACATCTATCAGCTGCCTCTTGTATGCCCCCTACTGGGGATGTGTCTGCAATCAAGGTACATGCCCTTGACTGGAATTGAACCTGGGACCCTTCAGTGTAGGGTGATGCTCTATCCATTGAGCCAAACCGGTTTCAGCTGAGAGTATCGTTTTACCTAAAGGGCATTAATACATTTAAATCAGTGCTTCTCAAATTTTAATGCTCATAGAAATTATCTGAAGATGCTGTGAAAACATGAGTTTCTGATTCAGTAAGTTTTGGGGGTGGACCCAAGATTCTGCATTAGGAACAAATTGCCATCTGCTGCTGCTGCTGTTTGAGAGCCACACTTTGAGCAATAAGATTCTAAATTGTCTCATAGCCATCTCAGCAATAGTAATAACCTTTTAATATTGCTGGCAATTTCTGTATGATCTAGTTCTTCTTAGTTTTATTTTGTTTTCACACTGCATGCCAAGTCTCATTCTGGGTACTTGCTTTTTAACAGAGTAGCAGAATTGATACAACTACTTTAAAACAAAAAGGGAGACACAGTTTCTGATTGCTTTGGGCATTCCTGCTAATAGGAATTATACTTTCAGGGATATTCATTTTTAATAACTATGCTATCAGATTGCCAATATTGGCACTAGGGCTATTTGTCACAGCTTCCCATAAAGTGTTCTGATTTATAGACTTGCTGTTCCTCACCACAAAATGAAGAGAAATCATACATTTTAAATTCCATATCCAGCTAATGAGATTTTATACTATTTACTGTTTAATTGGGATTTAGTTCCATGAATATGAAAAATAACTCCAATTTACAAAATGCACTTAATATTCTGGAAACATCAGCAACTGTAGAGCAGGTTTCATGATACAATGAGGGCACTTTCCTTTCTCTAGGTCTGTTTGTTTCCCTGCCGTCTCTAGACTGCTTCTGGTTTCACTTATCTTTTCCACTACTTTACAGATGATTCATCAACTTTCTGGCATTCCCCCTTACCATCTGTGTCCAACATCCCAGTAAAATCCAATAAACTTTTAATATCTAGCATCCTATTAGCTACATATATAGCTAATTCCCTGGGAGTTGATGACTTCAAGAGAAAGGGCACTACAATTTTCTGAACAACCATTCTGTCAAATTCTGTGCCAGTTGCATCAACTAAATCATCTTATTTAATCCTGAAACACTAAAGATCCTGAAAAAATATTTTTTAGATTAGATTATGTTCAGTTTATTAAGAATAAAAATATCTTATTTCTCTAATTTCCAAAATTATTTAAAAATTTTATTTGCTTGAATGCATAATGTAGGTATATGATGTTAATTTGAAATATACAAAAAGAAAGAGCAAAAATAGAATCTCCTTCCCATCATTCTCATTAAGTCTCTGCCTAATCTATTATGGAATACACATAAATAACCATAATACCTTATCACATAGATAGATTACAATTAATAAATATATTTTCATGACCAGTATGACATTTAATTCTCCCTATAATACTATGACATGGGCAGGACAGATATTCCTTTCAACCATTTTACATATGATATAAAAAACTGAGGTTCAAAGAGGTGAAATGATCTGCTCATGTGTATATATTAAGCAGAAAACCCCATTCAAGACAATTAATCTAATGTTCTTTCTGTGACATCAAGAAAAAATTAACTCATGGATCATAAATGAAAAATATTAGCCCTTTTTAACTAAGCAAATCTATACTAAAAAAGAGTAATATGCGAATCAGACCAGGTCAATTGGCCATTGTTCTGATGTCAGACTTCCTTCTGGACAAAGCTATGGTGGTAAAGGCAGAGGCAGAGGCAGTTAGGGGTGATCAGGCTGGCAGAGGAGGGCAGTTGGGGGCAAGATCAAGCCAGAGGGGAGGGAAGTTGAGGGTGAGATCAGGCAGGCAGGGGAGGGCAGTTGGGGCTGAGATCAGGCAGGCAGGGGAGATGGGGGCAAGATCAGGCTGGCAGGGGAAAGAAGTTGGGGGCAACCAGGCCAGCAGGAGAGGGCATGTGGGGGTGAGATCATGCACTGGACCACTGGTATTCTTTATAATGTTAATTCCTTGAGAACTTTCTTTGTTTATTATGGTAGCAACAAGGATTATTTACATAAATCATATATCACATAAAGCTCAATATTTTAGCTTTGCAATTGCAATTATTAAGCTGTAACCAAGCACCTCATTCAACAAGGGTACGAGTTTCTATGAATGGCGTTTCATGGCTCTTCTGCAATAGTTGTTGGTAATCAGAACTGAGAGGCTATTAAAGAAGAGCTGGTTCATTTATGTACCTGGTCTATTAAAAGAAAACAAGCAGAAATCAACATTATTCTAATTATAACTGACTCACTGAAGTTTTTCTATTTTTGGGATCCTAGGCAGACCCATAACTTCTATACTACTCTTGGTATTAACAGAAACTTTGTGTTTTGAGATCTTGAAAATCCAGTTCAGTCTAATACAAGAGCTTCGACTGCTTACCAGATTCAAATTTTTCTGCCTCCCTAGCTTAAACCTGCCTCAGACTGAGACCTATAGGGAAGAAGCAGGCATTGGAAGCTTATCACTCTCCATCTTGCTTTCCCACTACTCTGATTCTTTTTGGTGCCTTTAGAAACTCCAATATTGAAACAACAGTAGGGAAGAAAGGTAAGGTTGTAATTTGAGAGTTTTCTGGGTGTGGAGTTGTTTGCAAGCTGGTGTTTTCTCTCATGAGATATATTTAAAATATACACACACACACACACACACACACACACACACACACACATATATTGATTTCATAGAGGAAGTGAGAGGGAGAGAGAGAGAGAGAGGAATGAGAGAGAATCATTGATTGGCTGCTTCCTGCATGCCCGCTACTGGGTATTGGGCCCGCAACCCTGGAATGTGCCCTTGACTGAATTAGAACCTGGGACCCTCCAGTCCGCAGGTTGACACTCTATCCATTGAGCCAAATCAGCTAGGGCTCTCTTGGGGCACCTTTAAAGTTTCTCAGAAACACCTCCACTGGCTACTGGGGACTCCCACTGCAGGTTTCCTCAGCTGGCTGTTATTACTTTCCCTTAGCCCCTGGCTTTCAGTAGTCCACCTCAGACTGTTCAGCTGGGGTTGCCTGTTGCTCCTGATGGTCCCCTTGGGTGGAGCACCATTCAAGGCTAACCAAGTCCAAATCCCTTCCCTGGAGTCCTCATGGGAAACAAGCTGTATAATCAGTGGAAATCCATGCTCCAGCTATTTTCTCCTTACTCACTCTGCTGCCACAGGATACTCTGACATTTCCAGGTACCATCTCAATGTGATAGGCTGAATAATGCTTCCTCTAAAGGTGTCCATGCCTTAATCCCTGGGACCTGTGACTAGTTTACAATATCTGACAAAGGGATTTTGTAGACATGATTAAGATTATGGGTTGTGAGATGAGTAGTTATCAGAATGGGCTCAAAATAATTACATGAGCCTTTAAAAGCATGAGCATTTCCTGGCTAAAGTCAGTGTGGTAACATTGCCTGAGAAGGATTCCATGTGCTCTGAGCTGGAGGGACCTTTGTGCAAGAATCAGAGAGAGGCAGCTAGGTTCCCAGTTGATAACCAGCAAGGAAGTGGGGATCTCAGTACAACACCTGAATGGAATTGAATTCTGCCAAATTGAATGAGCTGGAAACAAATTCTCCCCTAGAATTTTCTGAAGGAACACAGACCAGCCAACACCCTCATTTCAGCCTTGAGAGGCCTGACGCAAAGAATATAACTAAGTCTACAGGACTTCTAACCTATAGTAACTGAGGTAATAAACTTTTCACTGTTTAGTTTGTGGTCATTTGTTACAGCAGGAATAAGAAACCAATATACTCTCCACAGGTCAGCTCTTTAAGTGCCTCCCTGAACCCCCCTCTCACTTGCTTAAGATGAGAGGAAAACATGGGCAAGGAAAAAGGGCACATTTCAGCAGCCTAAAAACCATCCCTGATAAAATTCTTGATCTCATCAATTCACAAATTTCCTGCTATATACTTGAGATTAAGAAGGACTAAGAATTCCTGGTCCATATTTAAAGATATAACTTTAATAAGTTATATCTTTTTTTTTTTAGAATAGCTGGATATTAATAACATTTATTCTCAGCTCTAGGATCTCAGCTAACATAAAACAAGAGGAAACATCTTATTTTAATGTCCTTTTATATGTTTGGTACATACTAACAGAATTGCCTTCCCTTTCAAGTTCGATATTCTTAATACATGTTGAATAGATTGGGGTTGCTCTTATTAGAAAGGGTGACAGAAGAGGGAGTTGAGATCCCATAGATGGAATTCACCACTAGGATGGGAATAGAAACAAGTCAGAAAAAAACAAAATTGCCCATGACATTAGTTCATGTAGATGAAACAGTTCTAGACTTTAGAAATAGCAGTATGAGCAGAGTTAATGTTTGGTAGTTCTGGATGAAGAATGGCTCACAAGTAAGCACATTTATATCTTTCTGCAAGAATCAGCAAGACTAGAATGAACCAGGACTATGTAGTTGGAGTTTGTACAAGAGTTGACCCTTTTCTCTCTGGGTTTTATGATTTCATAGCTTGAATTTCCAACAGAGAATGGGGATGTTGGAAACAGAGGATGGAATGGCAGTTCTGTCTGTGTGTAAGTGGGGGCAGACAACCAGGACTCTACTGCCCACTACTAAAGGCCACATTCTGGGCAGACTTTGCAGATTGGTATATATATGAATAGGGAGACAACTTTGTCACAGTCTCATATTGCTGCCCTTAAAGATCATTTGGTACCATGATTTCACAGCCTCTAACTATCTAATAATAGTCCAGCTTCCTTTGTTTGGCCTATTCATTGTATGCCTACCATGTACAGGTCACTGACCTCAATTCTGAGGGCTGATGCGTTTACAAGGCTGTTGCTGTTTAGAAATTGTGTTTTCATGGATAGAATGCTCTTCCTGACAAAAGTTGACTTATTCCATAGAGTAAAGGGAAACGATAGAGTAATTTCTAGAATTCTGTTTCCTTTCCATAATCCTTTCAGGAAGAAAGAGATAAAAATAAAGAAAAAAATAATATATAGAAAAGTCTTCTCTGTGGGTAGTTTGAGCTGCAATATCTCAAAGTTAGGACTATTCTATGTATATTTTGTATTTCTCATTTGATACCCTATATTAATCAGCCAAGAAATAGTCATTACCCATATCCTCAGCACCTAATGACATTTCTGACATACAGTATAGTACCTAATAAATATCTATTGAATCAATGAATATAAAAAATGCAAACCAAGCATGTATAATATTATGATAATATTGTTTTTTACTTCAATTCCACAAGAATGAGTGAAGGAGGTCACTGAGAGAGTGTGAAGGCATCATGAGTTTCATATTTCAACAACCAGTGCCAAACTCTTAATGCTAGAAGGGAGGAGATGGAATGTTAAATCACCACTTTTGTTGACTTCAACTGCTTCAGTATTATTCTCCAATTGCTTTGTTTCTATGGAGCTCTAACTCCTCATTACTTCTCATTGGAACACCCTGCAAATCATCCTGCTTTCTTTATCCTCTATCACCTCAAAGTAATCATGTCATCTTGCTCCAATTGGAGCTGTTTTCATTTAGAATAGTGTGGCAAATTCTCTCTCTACCCCTGTTGCTCTTCAGGAAAATTATACTCTGGATAAGTGGATGTTACAGACACTTTTCAGAATGTATTTAGCCTGAATTTCTCCGATCTCCCAAAATTCTCCCTAAGCCATTAACTTTGCATTATGGTGGAATTAAATTTAAGAAGATAGAGGTTCTGAATTTCTTCCTTTGACCAGATGGAAATTGTTACATTAGAATGCTGATGACTGCAAAATCTTGGACATATTGTTTTCACAATTAGGACATGGCAAAGACAAAGTTCTTCAGTTAAAGCCAGCATTCAAATTCAGCTTCCATTTGCTGCTATAAATTTTGTTCTTGTTGCTGCCAGTAAACACCAACTATTCAAGTGAAATAGTAAATTCAAATGTACCTGTTGGATGAGAGTAAAAATATTACTTGCTGCATAAATGCTGAAGCAAAAGGATTATTCAATACACTAATCTAGGGAAGAGAAAGAAAAAGAGAAAGTTAAACCGAACACAGTTCTCACTAAGAAATTTTTAGTTGAAAGCACTAAAAATTATTTTGAGGAAATGTTGATGCAATATACTATTTAAACATCAAGAAGAAAAATAAATACAGAATTAAGATATCTATCTTAAGGTGGCCATACTTTGATTACTTTAAAGGGGTTATTAGAGAGGCATCCCAGATTGTGAGTCAGGGGAAAAACTTCGAAGTGTCTTTAAAGCTGATGGGAGCACCTGGCCCAGAAATTGTTTGTTAATGATCAATCTAATAGCTGAAAGTTAGAGTCAGTAGCTAGTGCAATCCATGGTATAAGGATTTAATGACTTTCTTACAGATTTACTTTGAGGCTTACCACCAGAAGTCTGTTCTCATGTCTCCCTAAAATTGAATTTAATGTACAGCTGGAATTATGACCCAAAAATGTAGTTTCATAAATGATTTCCTGGAGTTTAACTTTGGGTCACTTAAATTTATAAGGGGTTTCTCTTTTTTTTCCCTCATTGCTTTTCTGTGTGCTGAAGAATTTAGTATGGACTTTGAACTTAGCTGACCGGAGCCCTGGGGCTTAGTCTGATTCTTATACCACTGTGCCTACTTTCTCATGTGAATAAAAGTGCTCACCTCATTAGGCTGCTGTTGAATTAAATAAGATAATATATATTAAGTGCTTTGCACAAGTCTTACACATAAAAGGACCTTAATAGTAACATTAGTTCCACATCCAGATCAGACTTTGCAAACAAATAATTTGAAAAACAGAATATTTGAATCAATTCTTTAGTGTGATGAGGCTCCAGGCTAAGAACCAAACAATAAAGATGTTCCAAATCAGAACATTTCAACATCTGCAAAAGGCAAAGGCTTTATGTTTGTGGCTAAAATAAGCAGTTTAATATAAAGCAGTTTTTCTTTTTAAAAATTCTTCATTTTCTCATGGAAGGAAAAGCATTTTCAGAATAATGTTTAAAATCTTTTCTTTCTAGATCTAAAGATGTGGGCAAGTTTCATACTGAAGTAAAGATTTGCTGAAAGTGTTAGATGGATATATGAGGACCAGACACTGCTGTCAAAAATAAAACAGATGTTGGTATCTTGAATTCCTTTATGTGAGGCCAAAGTTAAGTGTCTGGCTAATTTTTTCATTGAATTAATTACTGTATCTGGCCAAATTATTTTTGCTTAAATGTTCTCTTGTTTCAATATTGTACTGATATATTCAATGTTTTCAAAAGTACAGAAAATACCAATAATGGCAAGTACAGGGTTGGGCAAAGTAGGTTTACCATTGTTCATATGGAAAATGATACAATAAATAATAATACAAGAATAAACTCTGTTTTGTTAATTCAAAACTATAAACCTACTTTTATCTCACCCTGTATATGTATTCAGAGCAAGAGAAACTATTCATTTCCAGACCCCAGATTTATTGCAATTTTTATATAAGTATTAGTTTCTCCTTATGGTTACTTTTGAACATGTGTAAATTATTAGTGTCTGTGTGCATTCATTAACACACATACACACACACACACACACACATACACACACATACACACACACACACACAAACACATAAATAATACCAGCAGAGACATAGCACAATGGTATTGATTCAAAGAAGCTCAGGATTGGCAAGAGAGAGATATAAAGTCTAAAATCACATCCATCTGTTGCCTGGATCTCCTTTTCACTATTCTGGCCAAGAGATCATCCAATTGACACTTGAATTTTACAGCAGGCTTTTATCTTTGAATAATATTATTAGATTTTTATTTTTATTTTTAGATTAAGGTCTAGTTCTATGTAATTTCTACTTATTGGTCCTACTTCTGTCACTCATAATCAATCCCAGGCAGAACCCCATTTCCAGTGGCAATTAGTCTTACAAACATAAGGGAAGGAAAACAAATTAGCCTGCATAGTAATTTTAAATAATTACAAACGAGCTACTGAAATTTAAAAATTGGAAAATTACCTATAAAATACATATTTTTCAATTTCTTGAAACTCTGAAAGCCCTGGAAACAATAGGCCCACATTCCCAAATGATAATACTTTGTTGAATAGCAGGAGCTGCTTTTAGACCGGAAATGTCTCGCCTATTCACCCCATTCCTCACTTTTCCCTATTGTCTCTCACTGAGCCTGTTGTCCTCACTTTATATACTCGATTGGTTTCTGAGTCATTTGTATTTGAAATTCCTTTTGTGTCCTCTATAAGGCTTCTTTGCTTCAGAAGATTTATCTTCAGTTCCATTTTTTTCCCCCTTTTGCAGGATTAACGTCAGGCATGCTTGAAACAAAACTGTTGAGTGATGCTACACAGGGGAAACTGACATTTGATTCATCTAATTTCACAATTAATTCTGGAGTAAATATGTGGCTAGACACTTCTAATCCTTTAAAATAAGGGTGAGGTGTGGAGGGAAGAGATTATAAAAAAGGTCTAAGAGAATGCCAAGTATAAACTCTAATCCCTGCTGGAGGCTTAATTCCCAGTAGTTGTTCTTTTAATTATTGTTGAGAGTATTACAGATTTCCCCAATTTTCCCCTCATTGTCCCCCTCCCCTTAACCTTACCTCAGGCCTTCACCACACTATTGTCTGTGTCCCTGGATTATGCATATATGCATATAAATTCCTTGGTTATTCTCTTAAGATAAGGGTGAAGTGTGGAAGAAAGAGGTTATAAAAAAAGTTTAAGAGAGTGCCAAGTATAGTCTCTAATCCCTGCTGGAGGCTTAATTCCCAGTAATTGTTCTTTTTACTTCCCTCTGATATTGGTCAGTCTGTGCCAGGCTTTCATGCCTCTAGATCTAGTTTGTTAGTTGGTTTATTTTGTTCATTAGATTCCACATATAAGTGAGATAATGTGATAAGAAAACAGCTATAAAGGAAGGATTTCTTACCTCTTGAGACAGCATAGAGGGACCTGGAGATTACTATGCTATGTGAAATAAACTAGTCAGAAAACAAGAATACTGGTAGTTTTTCTGATTTGCAACTGTGAATCCTCATGAGAACTCAGACATGTGGGAAATTAGTATCTACAATGAAGAACATACTGTGTATGTTTTTGCTTTGTTTTGTTGCCTCCATGATGTCTAAATTTAATGCAAATTTGTTTACTTCTTATTTTTTAAAATCCTCACCTGGGTATTTTTTTTTTTAAATTTTATTTTAGAGAGAGATGAAGCGAATGAAACATATATGTGAAAAAGAAACATCAAGTTGCTTCTGGTTCAAAGCATCAACCCTTCAGTGCATGGGACAACACTCCAACCAAATGAACCATACAAGCCAGGGCTATTTTTGCAAATTTATATCCTCTGACACTGTCTGTTGGAGTCTTACTGTCAATGGTATCATAATCCTTGATATTCTGGAGAAGGGAAGAGTTCTTGATTTTGAACTCCAGCATCTATAATAATAAAATCATAATATGCTAATTAGCCTGGACAGCTGAACCATCTTCCAGACAACCTTCCAGATCAAGCTGTGAGAGCAAGGATCTGAGGCAGAGGTGGCCACCACAGCAGGTGGGCAGGTGCTGAGGCAGAGGTGGTTAGGCGTGATCAGGCAGGAAGGTGAGCAGTTAGGGGCAATCAGACATGCAGTTGAGTGGTTAGGGGCAATTAGGAAGGCATTTGAGTGGTTAGGAGTAATCAGGGAGGCAGGCAGAGGGGTTAGGGGTAATCAGGCAGATGGGTAGGTGAGCAGTTAGGAGCCAGCGGTTCTGGATTGCAAAAGGATGCCTCATTGCTGGTCGGGCCTAAATCAGCAGTCAGACATCCCCCGAGGGGTTCCAGATTGTGAGAGGGCACAGGCCTGGCTGAAGGACACACCCCCACTCTCAAATTTTGTGCACTGAGCCTCTAGTCTCTAATAAATAGTTGAATGCACTGGGATGTCTCTAGGTGCTTCCATAATTGGCAATAACTGGACAACTGCAGAAGCCATGTGATGATTACTCTGGAATGAGATTCAGCTCTCCTCCTTGGGTCTTTTAGGCAAAGAAACTCAGGGGTCTCAGACTTCAGATATGAAGGCCTAAGATTATTAACATCAGTTATGACCTAGGGTTCCCATTCTGTGTAGGGACTATAGCTTAACCCACTAATCCTTCTCTTGTAATTATCTTCCTTTTTTAATTGTCAACAATCATCCCATTGAGGATCCATGATAAGACAGATTGAATTTAGAATGGATGTATGTGGATTTGCATGGAGTCAGTATAAACTGTAGCAGATGCTGTCATGTCCCTTCAGCCCTTGCCAGTTCAACTTCCAGCATCTTCCAGAACTTACCACCCTCTAGTCCTAAGACACTGACAGAAAGAAACCATAAACAGATCACAGTTTTCTCTGTTGCTCAATCTGGGTTCTGGTTGTTGTAGTTTTTGCCTATCTAGAGGTAACAAATGTAAACCAGACCGACAATTTGAGTAAAACCATTGGGCCAAATGGAGACACCAAGAGAATGCTAAGCATTGGCTTTGCAGATTCCAGCCCATCAGTCACTCAGTTAGAACATTTGTAGAAATGATCTGATATTCTTATTTTCCCATGACAACCTGAAGTGAGCCCTTGGCACCTTTGGGAAGGGCAGCAGGAAGTTGGATTCCACTGTTTAACAGCAAATCCTTTAATCAATTGATTAACAGCTTAATGAAATTTTCAGGCAAAAAAAAATTTTGAAAAATGACAGTACTAATGTTACATAGAATAGAAGAGAAGCTATTTAAGGTAAAGGGCCAGTTTCTTCCAACATGACCACTATAGCATTATTTGATGCTACTTTGACTTAAAGGGACAGAGCCACAAAGAAAGTATCTGCAGGAATGAGGGGGACTGGGGTATTGTAATTCTGCCAGCTCAGGACAATGCAGAGAGTGCCACAGTGAATTTTTATTCATTGCTTCTATGTGCCAGGACTTACTCTAAGTGTTTTATATTTAGTAACCAATTAATTACTTACAACAATCTCATAATATAGGTATCCTTATTATACCTATTGTTCAAAAAGAGGAGTTTAAATGAGGAAACAGGCACAAATAGCTTTAGATTACTTCGCATCCCAATTGTCTCACTCCAGATCCTGTACTATTAAGAATTCTTTCTTTTGTACTCTTTACTTCAACTAACAGCTCCGATAGAAGGAGGAATGATTTGGATAGCTTAATATTGGGATGCATTGTATTTTTTTCTGTGTGTGTTGTGTGTATATGTGTGCACATGTGAGTGTATATATATCTAGTACCTATGTGTTTCTTAGAAAAATTCTTATGCAAAATATTCAGTTTGATCTGGAGCCAGTTGGGGTAGTGGAGAGAATAACTGAGTATCTGGAAGTTTAATTAGTGGCATTACTTGCTATTGAGTGGTTTTACAGACTTGAGAGAAGCCAGCTCCTGCAGGCTTATTTATTCATCTAGGAAAGAAGGCAGTTGTACCAATCACCTTCTCATTTTCTTTCTTCGCCAGACAGTTTATGGTTCTGTGATTTCCCAAACCTCTAGGGTGTCCTCAGAGTACAAAACTTACAAAACTGGTGTTCCTTTAAAATTAGGAGACACTTGTGATGTGTAGGACCACAGCTGATTCACCTTCCAGTGGAACTGGAAGCTTAGGAAGAGAAGCCATCGTACCCCTACTCTCCACATCTATTAGTAGTATTACCACCAATTATCTTTTATAAAGGTAAATTGTTGGTGGTTAAGGTGGACATGGGAGTCAGATAGACTAGACACCCTGACCTTTCTTTATGGAATCTGGGTGGGATCTCTGCGTTTTCCAGGCTGTTCTGGTATAGTGGTTAGCAACCATACTGGAAGCTTTTATTACTGAATTTGTTTCAGTAATTTATAAGGGTTAACTACTCTCTTCTATTTAGTATATGACTTGATTTTTTCCGAAAGTTCCAAAACAGCAGTTCTGTAAGCTGTCATTAGCCTCCTATAGACACAATCTGAGATATGGACTGTGGATACAGATCAAGGCAGTCCATCCAATCTGCTGTCAAGCATTTTATAATCATCTCCTAAGTAAACAATTCTATCAACCCAGTGATTCTGAGAGCAGGTGTGGGTGTGGAATGCTCACCCTGTGGCCAACCAACTCAGAGAAATTAACTGCATGCAATTATCCTTTCTAATGGAAAACAGAGGAGAAGGTTAGCTACACTACCAGAGGCTCAGAGAGCAAGCACTTGGTACACCTATTGATGTACAGAGATACATCAGAAGCTAATCAACATTTACTCCTTACAAAATCTTCTCTATCTGTTTCTAGAAGTCATTAAATAGTGCCTTACATATTTTTTTAAAAAAATCTTTATTATTTTAAGTATTACATATGAACCAGTTTTCCCCCATTTACCTCTCCCCCACTTATTTCTACCCCACCTATACATGCCCTAACTTCTCCCCCACCCTATTGCTTATGTCCATGGTTTATGTTTATAGGCATGCATACAAGTCCTTTGGTTGATCTCTCACTCCACAGTACACCCCACCACACACATACAAACACCTACCCCCACCTACCTTCCACCTGAGTTTGCACGGTCTGTTAAATGCTTCTATGCCTCTGGATCTATTTTAGTTCATCAGTTTATGTTGTTCATTATATTCTATATATATGAGTGAGATCATGTAATATTTATCTTTCTTTAATTGGCTTATTTTGCTTAGCACAATGCTCTTCATGTCTATCCATGTTGTAGCAAATGATAAGAGTTTATTTTTGTGAATGGTGTAAGTTGGTGGATGTGATCATGGTCCCAGTTCTTGGGGAAAGGGTTGCCTGAGTTCTCACTGGTAGGAGCTCACAGTGAGATCATGGAGTTCAGGGCCTAGGAGGACAATGTCTTGAGACCTGAGGCTCGGGTAGTGTGACTTTGGCCAGTGTTGTGTGACTCTTGCTGTGGTAGCATCACTCTGAAACTCACTACAAGGATCACATAGCCCATGTCAGTGAGTGATCACTGTCCCGTAGTCGGTATTCTGTGGTTGAGAAAGTGGGGCTCTGGCCAAGGTTATTTCCCTCTGCAAACCATGAGGGAATCCAGAAGCCAGCAGCTGGGGATGTGGGAATCTCAGAGACTGTGTTTGAAACAGTGTGACCTTGTCTGGGGAGGCAAGTCCTTAGTAACCCATCACGGTGCCCAGAAGCAGGCAGCCAGGAGAGGGAAGTCACAGATTCAGCTGCAGGAGCCATGCCCCTTAGTTGGAGAGGCACACGCCCCATGGCAGTTCACAGAGGTACCCAGGAGCTGCCTGCTGGAGCTATGTTTGCGAGGCCCACATGCTGGAGTGGGGCCACCATGGTGTCTGGAGGATGGTAGCCAGGGAAGAGGACATCCAAGTTTCTGCTGTGGTTGCTGTGCACCTTTGTATAGGTACATGTGTGCCCAGCTGCAGCTCATAGAGGCGCCTCACAGAAACGCCCAGGATCTGCCTGCCAGGCAGTGGTCTCAGGGGGCCTGTGTGCTGGAGCTATGTGACCCTGGTACCTGGAGATCAGCAGCAGGGGAGGTGGAAGTCTCAATTTCTGCTGCCAAGCCTGTGCACCCTTGGAGGTGACATCCTGAATCTGCGATATGGGGAGAGGCAGCACAGCTTTGGCTGGAGTGGCTGTAGGGTCCTGGGCAGTGTCCAAGGCCAGAATGTGTGGTGATGAGGCTGGGTTCCTAGGGGAGGCCACTCTCCCCTTCAAGATGGCATGGGCTCTGTGCCTGAGCCCCATAGCCTGGGTGTGCCCACAGTAGTGACAGGGGCTCCCTGCTCAGGAGAGCCTGATTTGCCAACCCCTGATACTCCTGCAGAATCTGTCACTCAATCACTCACACACACACACACACACACACACACACACACACACACACGCCACATGTCCGCACATACCTCTTTCACCCCCTCACTCACTCACACTCTCTTCCTCACCTCCATCTTGCCAACCGCCATTTTGCGAACTCCCCAGTTTGCCTTGAATGTTAAGAAACTATCAACCTCTTTTACCACACACCTTCTGCCATGGCTTCCCTCTTTCCCTCTTTCTCAGCCACTTGCTTAAGTTCATTATTTGTATAACTTCAGACATAATGAAATAATTGACTTTGTTGATGGAAACATCAAGAAAATACTGATGTTCATATCAGGCTGCTCTCTCCAAAGAACCCAGAGCCAGTGGTCCTCAGGAAGCCCAAGGAGTGCTGGGTTGCCTGAGAAGTGGGGAAGAGTCTCTCAGTCCAATATTGCATTTTGTCACATGCATCCCACAGTAGCACTGTCTGTGCACAAAAGACAGAATATCTCAAAGTCTCTCCTGAGGCAATCTCAGTCATTTTCTGGCCCCAACTTCCCTTTCCTCTCAACAGAGTCACTTAGAAGATATACAAGGTCCCAGAGGAAAATATATTATTGCTCTTTCCATTCTCTCAATTTCTTTTTCCCATGATATAAAAAAAGAAAAGCATAAGAATAATCTTCCTGGTTCAACACTTGCATCTTTTAGATAAAACCCAGAGAGGTAAGAATCTTGCCTATGTTCATGCAGATCTTGCCCAGTCTCTCAACTCCTTGTTTGCTGCTCACAAATATAACACTTCCATAACAATTCAGTATCCAGTTTTAAAACCTAGTTTATCAGTTTTCTACCACAATAGAAGTGTTTTGGTTCATGAATATAGCTCTTTCTTCATGAACAGGATCAGATATATGGAAAGACTCAAAGATTCCTAACAGGGTGGAAGCCTCCTTCTTCTTGGGGGCTCAACAGACCCTTATGGTTTAGCTTTTTGACTGTTCTGACTTAATCAATACTAACACAGATATTAAGGCGTCCATGAGGACCAAGTGTAATGGAATTGACTTCTGGCTTAAAAAAAATCTATAGATGACTTTAAAAAATAATTTTGTCTCTTAGTATCAAATAAATATATATTATCATAGACAATTTATAAATTATAGAAAAATTTATGCACAATATCACTCTCAGGAAATAATTGTCATTAGCATTTTGGCATATTGATCCTTTTAGTCTTTGTATCTCTCTCTCATCACATATTTCAAAAAAAGGGATCATACCATTAGTATTCTCTTATCCAATTTTTTTAACTTACTATATGATGATCACATTTCCATATAATGAAATGTTTTGTTTCATTGCATAAATGAACCAAAGCTTATTTAATATTTTGACCTTCAGACTCTCAGACCTTCAATTGCCGGCAATATTGGTTGGCATTATGGATATTACTTTTTTTTTTTTTATTTGAACTTTGTGGCCAATAGGTCTCTTTTAGGAAAACTATTTAAGGTTTTCCCCTTAGAATAAATTTTAGAATAAATTTCTATAAATGGAAGCTGGATCAAGGAGAACTTACATTTTTGAAGCATTTAGTTCAAGATGTCTCTTGACAATAGTTGTTAACTGACTAAGAGAAGATGAACACATAGTTATCTCAGTGGCTGGATCTGAGACCACAACTATACACCTATTGATGTATGGTGTAAATGGCTGTTTTGTGCTTCCCTAACATCTTCTTTTTAAAGTTAGTTTTTTTGAGAAAAATTTACATGTGGTAAAATTAACCGTTTTGGGAGTGCATAGTTCTATGGATTCTGAAAACACATACAGTTGTGTATCACTACAGTCGAGATATAGGACATTTTTCATCAGCCCAAAATTTCTCTCATTTACATTGATTGTCAAGCCTCTCATCCTACCCTCAGCTCCAAACAATTACCCTTCCCCATCCCCATTGGTTTTTTGGCTTCCAGCATGTTATTTAAGTGGAATGATAGGAAAGGTAGCTTTTTAAGTCTGACTTTTTCCCCTTGGCATAATGCATTTGAGTTTATCCACATTATTACCTTTATCATCAATTCATTCCTTTTATTTCTGAGCCATATTTTATTGTATCAATTTATCTATTTACCAGGTGGTGGTTATTTGGGTTTATAGTTTTTGGAGACATGAATAAAGCTACTATAATCATTAACATACAGCTTTGTGTGTAGGCATATGTTTTCATTTCTTTTTTGGTTAAATGCTGCATTGTATAAGTGACATTTAACTTTATAAAGAACTATCAAACTGTTTTCTAAAATGGCTGTCCTATTTTTCATTATTACAAGCAATTTATGATTGTTTCAATTGCTCCACATTCTTAATAGTTCTAGATCTTGACAGTTTTTAAAATTTTATTTATCAAATAAGTATGTATTAGTATCTTATTGTGGTTTTAATTTGCATTTTACTAATGACTAACAATGTTTAATAGCTTTTCATTTTTTGATTTGCCATCTATCTTCATTCATGAAGTGTTCAAATGTTTTGCTCATTTTATTGATTGGCTAACTCCTGTACACACCACAATGGGGATCAACCTGCAACCTGGGCATATGCCTGGACTGGGAATAGAACTGTGACCTCTTGGGTTATAGGTCAACACTCCACCACTGAGCCACACTGACTGGGCAAATTATTTTTTCTTCTATCTTGGATTTTGAGACCAGCTACCCAGATGACTGCTTCTCCCTCCTCACTCCTCCCACAAGTTGGCCTCATTATTGAATCTGCAGTGGATAGTAGCTACTGGCAGATAATTCATACTGACTTTAACCCTATTGGGCATAGAATTTCCACTTTGATATATTGAAATTATATGCCTAATTTTTTTGCTCCTCCCTTTAACTCTGTTTTACTATGTAACATTGAAATGCCCTTTGACTGTGGTTAGGGTAACCTGCTCTGCCCCTTGAAAATGGTCTCAATAATATGATTAGCTTTGTCCTATGAAACTTAGCAGATGTAACAAAGACTTGAGATAATCTTGTACATTGGGACCTGCTTTCTCATGCTTTTGCCTTGTGAATATGCTTGCTAGAGAAAGAGGCATGTAAAACAAAACCAAGTTGCCCAATCATCTCAGTCAGGGGCAGATATGGAAATATGCATAACTAAGATCAGCATTAACAAATGTCTAGGAGGAGAAAATGGCGGCGGAGTAAACAGACGCGTCTGGAGCTTTGTCGCTGGGCAGAAGGAGAGAGAGCGGCTGAGAGTCACACTGGGAGTGATTGGAGACAAGTTAAGAGCCAGTTATCCTCCAGGAGAAAGTGGGGAACTGCTGGACGGGGCTCTCCCAGCCGGGCAGCCCCACTGCAAAGGGGTTTTTGCCCGCCCGAGCCCCCAGCAGGAGCG
>PVJN01007644.1:0-68759 GCA_004026805.1 Lasiurus borealis | reverse complement strand
AAGGGAGTGGACTGTTAATTCTTAGGGGGAAAGGGGTGAAGGGTGTACAGGGAGAGACTGGACAAAAATCATACACCTATGGATGAGATCAATGGGAGGGAGCTAAGGGCAGAGGGAGGGGTGGGAGCTGGGTGGAGGGGTGCTAGGGAGGGGAAAAAAGAGAAACAAATGTAATAATCTGAATAATAAAGATTTAATTTAAAAAAAAAAGATACCCCCAAAGAAAAGAAAAGGAAGAATTGCCAGAAAAGCAGCTAAGTGAAACAGAGGCGTGCAATATATTAGAAAAAGAATTTTCACACTTCGGGTCAGAGAGTTCATAAACCCTATGGAAGAAAAAATCAGAATCAAGAAGAAATGGATGAAAAATCAGCAACTTATGTAAGAATCAAGAAGAAATGAAAAGTGATATAACTATAGTATAAAACACTATGGAGTGTTTCAACAGTAGACTAGGAGAAGCAGAGGACCAAATTAGCGAACTAGAAGACAGGGAAGCAAAACACAGCCAAATTGAATTGCAACAGGAGAAAAAAATTAAAAGACAGGAGGAGAGCCTAAGGGGGCTATGGGACAACATGAAATGAAGCAACATACAAATAATACGGATACCAAAACAGCCGAAAGAGGAATAAGGGTTAAAGAACTATTTGAAGAAATAATGTCAGAAAACTTCCCTGATGTGGGAAAGAAAATAGTCACACAAGCATAGAGAGTCCCAGATAGGATGAACCCAAAAACACTCACACCAAGACACATCATAATTACAGTGACAAATATTCAGAACAAAGAGACAATATTACAGGCTGCAAAAGAGAGACAGAAAGTTATATACAAGGGATCTCCCATTAGATAATCAAATAATTTGTAAACAGAAAGATATCAGGCCAGAAAAGAATAGAAGGAAATTTACAAAGTGATGCAAACCAAGGAACTGAATCCAAAAATACTCTATCCAGCAAGGTTATTATAAAAAATTGAAGGGGAAATAAGGAGCTTCACAGACAAAAAAATACTAAGTGAGTTTATCACTACCAAGCCAGCAATGCAAGAAATGCTAAAGAGACTGGTGTAAAAAGAAGAAATAAAAGGCCAAGAAGGAACACAAACACAAAAAATTAAAATGGCTACAAAAAAGGACTTTTCAATAATAACTTTAAAAATAAACAGACTAAATGCTCCAATCAAAAGACAAAGAGTGGCTGAATAGATAAAAAACAACAACCCATATATATGCTGACTACAAGAGACCCACCTCAGAAAAAGAAACTCATATAGACTGAAAGTGAAGAGATGGAAAACATCTTTTAGAAAAATGGAAATGAAAAAAAAAAAAGCTGGAGTAGCAGTACTTATTTCTGACAAAATAGACCTCAAAGTAAAGGCCGTTACAAGAGATAAGGAAGACCACTTTGTAATAATAAAGGGATTGATACAAGAAGAGGATATAACCCTGATAAACATATATGCACCCAATTCAGGAGCAACCAAATACACAAAATACTCCTGGAAGATATCATAGGAGAGATTGACAACAATACAAACATAGTAAGGAATTTTAATACATCACTGACATCATTGGATAAATCCTCTAGGCAAAAAAATCAGAAAAGAAACAGTAATTCTAAATGATTCACTAGATCATATGGACCTAATTGACATCTTCAGAGCATATCATCCCAAAGTCACGGAATATACATTCTACTCAAGTGAAGTGCACATGGGACATTTTCAAAAATAGAACACATAGTCTCCCCAAATTCAAAATGATTGAAATCATACCAAGCATCTTTTCAGACCTTAATGGCATAATATTAGAAATAAACTACAAAAAAAAAAACATTCCAAAATATTCAAACACTTGGAAGCTGAATAGCATGCTATTAAACAATGATTGCATTATCAATGAGATCAAAGAAGTTAAAAATATCTTGGAGACTAATGACAATAAAAACATAACAATGAAAATACTATGGGATACAATGAAAGCTCTCCTCAAAGAAAAGTTTATACTTCTACAGGCCTATTTCAAAAAACAAACAAAAAAATGCTAATAAATCATTTAACATAACATCTCAAAGAATTAGAAAGAGAGAAACAAGAAAAGCCCACCATGAGCAGAAGGAAGGAAGGAAATAATAAAGATCAGAGCAGAAATGAATGACAAAGACAAAAAAAAAAGCAATACAAAATATTAATGAATGCAAGAGCTGGTTGTTTGTAAGGATAAACAGGATTAATGGACCTCTAGCCAGGCTCACCAAGAAGCAAAAAGAGAGAAGCCAAATAAACAAAATAAGAAATGAAAGAGGAGAAATAATAACAGACACCATAGAAATACAAAGGATCAGTAAAAAATACTATGAAAAACTCTATTTCAACAAATTGGACAACCTGCAAGAAATGGACACATCCCAAGAAAAATACAACCTTCTAAAACCTACTAAGAAAGATTCTAAAAATCTCAATAGGCTGATAACTATGGAAGAAATTGAAACACTCATCAAAAAACTTCCAGCAAATAAAAACCTGGGGGCAGATGGCTTCACAGGAGAGTTTTACAAAACATTCAAGGAAGAGCCGAGACTGGTTTGGCTCAGTGGATAGAGCGTCGCCTGCGGACTGAAAAATCCCAGGTTCTATTCTGGTCGGGGCATGTACCTTGCTTGCGGGCACATCTCCAGTGTGGGGCGTGCAGGAGGCGACTGATTGATGTCTCTCTCTCATCGATGTTAATGACTTTCTATCCCTCTCCCTTCCTCTCTGTAAAAAAGCAATAAACTATATAAAAAAAAAACATTCAAGGAAGAATTAAAGCCTATCCTCCTCAGACTATTCAAAAATATCCAAAAAGAAGGAACACTTCCAAACACCTTCTATGAAGCCAGCATCACCCTAACACCAAAACCAGATAAAGACAACACAATGAAAGAGAATTGCAGGCAAATATCTCTCATGAATATAGATGCCAAAATCCTCAACAAAATTCTAGCAAATCGGATCAAGCAGTACATCAAAAAGATCATACAACATGACCAAGTAGAATTTATCCCAGGAATGCAAGGATGGTACAATATACACAAATCAATAGACGTGATACATCACATAAACAAACTGAGAGATAAAAATCACATGGTCATATCAATTGATGCAGAAAAAGCATTTGACAAAATCCAACACCCTTTTTGATAAAAACTCACAGCAAGGTGGGAATAGAAGGATTATACCTCAACATCATAAAATATGTATGATAAACCCACAGGTAACATCATACTCAATGGACAAAAACTGAAACCATTTCCCCTAAGAACAGGAACAAGAGAGGGATGCCCACTCTCACCATTCCTGTTCGACATAGTATTAGAAGTGTTAGCCATTGCAATTAGAGTAGAAGAAGAAAGAAAAGGCATCCAAATTGGAAAAAAAGAAGTAAAGCTGTCCTTATTTGCAGATGACATGTACATAAAAACCCAAAGGACTCTATCCAAAAACTAATTGACTTAATAAATGAATTTGCCAATATTGCAGGATACAAAATTAATGCCAAGAAATCTATGGCATTTCTATACACTAATAGTGAAATTACAGAAAGAGAGACTAACAAAACAATCCCATTTACCATCGCACCAAAAAAACTAAGATACGTAGGAATAAACCTAATTAAGGAGGTAAAAGACCTATACACACAAAACTACAGGACACTGAAAAAAGAAATAGAAGAAGATGTAAACAGATGGAAGAGCATACTATGCTCATATATTGAGAGAATAAACATCATTAAAATGTCCATACTACCCAAAGCAATCTATAGATTCAATGCACTACCCATTAAAATACCAACAACATATTTCACAGACCTAGAAAGAACTCTCCAAAGATTCATCTGGAACAAAAAAGACCTCGAATAGCTATAGCAATCTTGAGAAAGAGGAATAAAGTAGGTGGGATCTCAATACCAGATTTCAAGCTATTTTACAAAGCAACTGTTCTCAAAACAGACTGGTACTAGCACAAGAACAGACATATAGACCAATGGAATAGAATAGAGAATCCAGATATCTACCCAAACCACTATGCTCAATTAATATTTGACAAAGGAGCCACGAACATACAATGGAGTCAAGACAGGCTCTTCAATAATGGTGTTGGGAAAATTGGACAGATACATGCAAAAAAAAATGAAACTATACCACCAACTTACACCATACATGAAAATAAACTCCAAATGGATACAGGACTTAAACATAAGACACGAAACCATAAAAATACTGGAGGAATCCACAGGCAGCACAATCTCTGACGTATGCTGAAAGAATTTCTTCACTGATACTGCTCCAAGGGCAAGGGAAGCTAAAGAGAAAATAAACTAATGGGACTACATCAAAATAAAAAGCTTTTACACAGCAAAAGAAACCATCAACAAAACAACAAGAAAGCCCACTCTATGGGAGAAAATATTTGCAAATGTTATCACTGATAAAAGCTTAATCTCCAACATCTACAGACAACTTATACAATTAATAAAAGGAAGATAAATGATCCAATAAAAAAAAATGGGCAACAGACCTAAATAGAATCTTTTCAAAAGATTACAGAAGTCCAAGAGGCGCATGAAAACATGCTCAGTCACTAATTATCCGAGATATGCAAATCAAAACAACAATGTATTGTCATCTCACACCTTAGAGAATGGCTATCATCAACAAATCAACAAGTGCAAAGTGTTGGAGAGGAACCTGCGTGCATTGCTGGTGGGAATGCTGACTGGGGTAGCCACTGTGGAGAACAGTATGGAGTTTTTTCAAAAAACTAAAAATGGATCTCGCATTTGACCCAGTAATCCCACTCTTAGGAATATATCCTAAGAAATTAGAAACACCAATCAGAAAGGATTTATGCACCCCTATGTTCATAGCTGCACAATCTACAATAGCTAAAATTTGGAAACAGCCTAGCTGCCCATCAGCAGATAAATGGATCAGAAAACTATAGTACATCTACACAATGGAATTCTATGCTGCCATAAAAAAGACGGAATTCTTACCATTTGCAGCAACCTGGATGGAACTGGAGAGCATTATGCTAAGTGAAATAAGCCAGTTAATGAAGGAGAAACACCACATGATCTCACTCATTTGTGGATAATAAAGAACATTATAAAATGATAAACAATAGGCAGTAAAGCATCAAACAGACTGTCAAATTACAGCAGGAAAGTTAGGGAGAGGTGGGGTAAATAAGAGATCAAAGGACTTGTATGCATGCATATAAGCATAACCAATGAACACAAGACACTGGGGGGGGGGGTAAGGATATGCCTGGGAGGGGGGGGCAATGGGAAGATATGTATACATATAATATATTACTAAAAAAGAAATTGAAAAAAAAGGTAAAAAATGTGAATAACTCAATAAATAATTTCTTTTTTAAAAAATATAGGTTCATTTGTTGATAGATATGTGTATATTACCATTTTAATGTTCATATTTATTCTCCTTCTATCTTTGTCTTTTGCCTCTTCTTAAAAAATGCTTTTCTCTAGCTCCTTTTATGAATCTCTCTTTGTTTTTGATATTTGGCATTTTATTTATTTATTTATTTATTTATTTATTTATTTTGACGTAAAAGAGTTATCAAGCTTCCAGATTAATTTAAATTGGTCAATTGAAATAAGTGAACACCCAAGAAAATTTAAGTGTACTGGACAAAAAGCTGTTTCTAAAGTATTAATTAAAATTTCTATTGATAGTTCATCTCATGTTAAAATTGTTTAATATGCAATGAACATTACCAGGGATATTTGTGTGCAAAAAATTAAAATTTAAAATTAATTAAGATTGCATTAAAAATTTTACCAAATTCTTCATTAACCAAAAAAGAGGGTGGCAACTAAATAATCAAGTGTCATCTAGTCCTATCTTATCTTCACATGCCATTAGCACCACCTACACAGACCAAACAAGTGAGATAGGAGCATGATTTATAGATCAAATCTCTTAGACTTATGAGTCCATCAGACTATACCTTTCTCTGCTAGGTTTGCTTTCCATGATGCAAAAAACCTCTACACCACAAAGTACCATCCTACAGCTTCCCAGAACATCCTATATAATAAAAAACAACAACAACAAAAACAAACAAACAAAAAAAAAGAGGGTGGGAGGAGAGTAGGATAATGCCATGTAAGAAAAAATATTTGGTAAGTAAATTACATCTAGAAAATTTTCACTTTAGAAAATTAATTTTCATTTGCAATACTAACAGCAAGACATCTATGAAAAACACACATGTTGTCAAAATAAGCCAAAGGAAAAGCAGGTAAGCAAAAATAAAAAGGACTCCAAGTCAATTTTATAGAAAAGATTTCTTTATTAACTCTTGGTCGAGAATATGTTTATATACTTTCAGAAAACAATTCCAAGACCAAGTGGACCCCTGCAACAGAAAAGAATGACAGATCTGCTCCAACCACGAAGACAAGAGGAGACACAGCCCAGAGATGAAAGATGCTGAGGACACCTTGCCATGTGAGCAGTCAGCAGCTGTGCATCGCCTCAGGGTGCCTAGGACCAAACCAGAGAGGGTCGGACTGGCATTGCCACCATTTTTCCACTATCCAGATACCATTGATGACATGTACACATAAGAAACTGTTTGACATTGAAACTGGGACTCAAAGCTATTGGACATTGAAATTGGGACTCAAACATTTTTTTTTCTCTTGTGGGTTTATTTCTAGCCTACAGGGGCAAGATGTTTTCAAAGACATAAATTGGGGTGGGAAGCAGATGCAGAGTCAAAGAAGCAACGAAAAGACTGTTGTGCTATGGTGGGAAGGCAGCGGAAGTTGAGAAGGGGGCGCCAGTAGGAGATCAACCGAAGGACTTTATGCATGTGTGTAGGCATAGCCAGTGGATACAGAGCATTGGAGGGGGCTGAGTGAGGAGATGGGTGAGGGCATGTACTGGGGCTGGGGAGAGTTGGGCAAGGCAATAGGGAAAAAATAAAAATAAAATAAATTTAAAAAAAAAGATACTTTGCATTTTAATTTTATGTCTCTTGGTGTGATCCTTTGTGGGTTCCTCTTGTTTGGGACTCTCTGTACTTTCTATTTCTTTCACCAAGAAGGGGAAGTTTTCTGTCATTATTTCTTCAAATAGGTTTTCAATATCTTGCTCTCTCTATTATCCTTATGGTTCCCCAGAATGTGAATATTGATACACTTAAAGCGTGGTGCTGTAAAAAGAAGGAATTCTTACCATTTGTAACAGCATGGATGAAACTGGAGAGCATTATGTCTAGTGAAATAAGCCAATCAGTGAAAGATAAATACCACATGATCTCACTCATTTGTGGAATATAAAGAACATTATATAGTGTTGAACAAAAATAGATGCCAAGAAGCATCAAATAGATTGTCAAAGTACAGCTGGAAGGCAGGGAAGTGTTGTGGGGGACAGGTAAGAGATCAAACAAAGGACTTGTATGCATGCAGATAATCACAATAGATGTAAGACACTGGATGGTGGGGGTTAGGGCAAGTGCTGAGGGGAGTAGGGGAGGCTGGGGGGGAGTTCGATGTGGGAGGAAAAGGAGACATATATACTACTAATTGTAATACATTAAAATATAAAATTTATACAAATTGGCCAACTATATGAACATTTCTAGCTAGCCACTAATACAAATACATAATCACCTTTTTTCTTTTTTATAGGAACCAAAGGCCTGGTCCACAAATTTCATGCACAGGAGGGGGGTTCTCTTCAGCCCAGCCTGCACTCTCTCCAATTCAGGCCTCCTTGGGGATGTTCAACTGCCGGTTTAAGTCCAATCCTGGAAATCAGGCCTAAACTAGCAGTAAGACATTCCTCTCACTATCAGGGACTACTGGCTCCTAAATGCTTACTTTCCTGTCTGTGCCCCCTGCCAGACTGATCACCCCTAATAGCCTCTGCCTGCTGGCCTGATTGCCCCTTACTGCCCCCCTGCCAACCTAGTTGCCCCCAACTGACCCCCCCTCCAGTGATCTGGTCACCCTCCCCCTCCCCCGCCCCCCCTGCTGCCAGCCTGGTCACCCCACGCAGCCTGCTCTTTAGTCATTTAGTCATCCCTCATTAACCTCCCTGTCATCTTGGTCACCCCACACAGCCTGCTGTTCTGTCATCCTTCTGGTTGTTTCAGTTGTGATGGCCCCTGGCTTTTTATATATTAGGAATAACACATTCATACATGACAGATGATTGCAGCCAAAAAAAAAATCAGAGGTATTAAAAATATTCTCAAGTTTTAAAGATGGTGTGTAATAAATTTAACAACATTTTGTATGAATAAAAATCCTTGATTTAATTCCATAATTTTTATTTCAGAAGCATGTTTAGTTTTAATGTTTAATATGGTAGTGAAGACATGAGGATGGGTAGGGGCTGGAGGTGGGTAGAAAAGGGAGAAAGGGGAGATATTTGTTACTATCAATAATAAAAAGTTCATTTATAAAAATAGATATTGGTATTATATATATTGGCTTATTAATAATTAAAGCATTTTGTATATACTTAATGTCAGTGTGGACAGAAGAAACTTTTAGTATTGATTATTTCCTATGAATTTTAAACTTTCAAAATCTTTCAACATAAAAAAATGAGCTGCACACATTTAAGTATTTTCTTATAAAACACAATCTTCCTTTTTAAAAAAAGTAATGATGATTTGTCTTCGTAGTTCCTAGGAATAATTTCTGTCTTATTTTCCACATAGCATAAAATATATTCTTATACAGGCTTTCATTAAGATCTAGAATTTCTTAAACAATGTTACCAATTAAACATATCAATTCCGCCGAGACCGGTTTGGCTCAGTGGATAGAGTGTCGGCCTACGTACTGGAGGGTCTCAGGTTCGATTCTGGTCGGGGGCATGTACCTTGCTTGCGGGCACATCTCCAGGGTGGGGCGTGCAAGAGGCAGCTGATGGATGTCTCTTTCTCTCATCAATGTTTCTAACTCTCTATCCCTCTTCCTCTCTGTAAAAGATCAGTAAAATATATTAAAAACAAACAAACAAAAAAACCATATCAATTCCAAATGTAGCAAAGATGAACAATCCTCATAGTGCTCTTTCACCTTTTTGAAGTTGAAATTGCTCACTTAGGATATTTTTCCATTTCAAGTTGAAGTAGATTGTTAGGATTTTATCAGTGGTTTCAGTATGTGACTTTATTTTTTTTTTAAATATATTCTTATCGATTTCAGAGAGGAAAACAGATGGAGAGAAAGAAACATTAATGATGAAAGAGTCATTGATCAACTGCCTCCTGCATGACCCCTACTGGGTATCAAGCTGGCAACCCAGGCATACACCCTTGACTCTAATCAAACCCAGGACCTTTCTGTCCACAGGCCAATATTTTATCCACTGAGCCAAACCAACTAGGGCTCATTATGTGGCATCAAAAAGGATTTTGAATTCTTCCATAGTTCACATTTTTTTATTGAGAAGTTTTCAGAAATTACATAGTTTAAGAATATGTGAATAACCAAATGTTCTTTAGTCTTTCAATGTAACTATCCTATATAATAAGAGTAATATGCAAATTGACCGCACCTTGCTACACCCCAAGCAATGCCCACCAGCCTCTACCACCAGCCAATCAGACCAAGTATGCAAATTAACCCAACCAAGATGGCTACAGCCACAGAGAAACAGAAGGGAGGCTTGGGTTGTCCCTGGCGATAGAGGAAGATGAGCTATCTGCACACCCTGGCCATCTAGGCCTCCACTTAAGGCAAAGAAGTTTCCATGGCTGCTGCCACAGAGTGAGCAGAAAGCTTGGCTCCCCTCCAGGCTACAAAGTTTCAAAATTGTAGAAGATAAATAAATTACAGATACCAGGGCCTCCTCTTGGGTCACCCAGGGGTGTGGCCAGTGTGCAAACCACCACAGGTCCCTCACCCAGGCCACCCATGCCCCAAGGGAACACCCATCCTGATCCAGGATACCCTTCAGGAAAAACCAGCTGGCCCCCACCTATTCACCAGGACTCTATCCTATCTAATAAATGAGTAATATGCAGATTTACCATCACTCCAACACACAAGATGACTGCCCCCATGTGGTCAAAAGATTTTGCCCTCATGTGAACACAAGATGGCCACCACCAGATGACCAGCAGGGGAGGACAATTGGCAGGGACCAGCCTGGCAAGGGAAGGCAGTTGGGGGTGATCAAGCCTGCAGGGGAGGGCAATTAGGGCTGACCAGGCCAGCAGAGGAAAGTTGGGGGTGACCGGGCCTGCAGGAAAGTGCAGTTGGGGGTGACCCAGGCCTTCAGAGGAGGATAGTTAGGTGTGACCAGGCCCACAGGGGAGGGCAGTTAGGGGCAAACAGGCTGGCAGCGGAATAGTTAGGCAGGCATCAATCAAACTGTCAGGGAATGGTTAGGGGGTGATCAGACTGGCAGGCAGAAGCGGTTAGGGGCAATCAGGAGGCAGGCAAGCAGTCGTGAGCTAACAGTCCTGGAATGTGAGAGGGATGTCCCAGATTGGAGAGGGAGTGGGCTGGGCTGACAGACACACAACCCCTGCACAAATTTCATGCACTGGGCCTCTAGTCATAAATAAGCACTATATACTGGAACCAAAGTAAGATTACTTTCTTGTTCCTACAATCCATTTAATATATTTTTCAGATTTGATTTTAATTAGTGACTTTACTAGAGGCAACAAGTCTACACAGCAGTCAAGTGAGATGTATTGTTCTTCTTCCCATGAAAATATTAGTAAGCACAGGAAGGTAATCTACCACCACTATACAATTTTCTATCCTCACCAAATAAGCTACAAGTATACTTATATTTATCTTTTTCCAGAGAGTTAAAGGTACATTCAATCTCACATTACTGCTGAGTAAAACTTGTACTGTTTTTTGGTTTTGTTTTGTTTTTTATTTTTATTTTTCATTATGGCAGCTTGAGCAGAGCAATACCTTCACTTTATTTCTCATCTAAATACGTTTTTAATATTTAATTTCACATATCTATTTTTTCTTATTTTTTTAATTGCTTAAATTATTACAAATAGTAGTAGTACATATGTCTTCTTTTTTTCCTCCATTGACCACCCCAGCCTCCCCTACCTCCCAGTACATTCGTACACCTACACCCCCTCCCCCTTCCAAGAGTCTGTATCCATTGGTTATGTTTATACACATGCATACAAGTCCTTCGGTTGATCTCTTACAGGCCCTCTCCCCAACCTCCCCTGCCTTCCCGCTGTAGTTTGACAGTCTGTTCAATGCTCCTTTGCCTCTGTATCAATTTTTCCTCGATTCTTTTCTTTAAAAAAGCTTCCCTCTGCAGACTAGAAATAAACCTATAAGAACAAAAAATGTTTGAGTCCCAATTTCAATGTCCAACAGTTCTGAGTCCCAGTTACAATGTAAAACAGTTCCTTATTTGTACACATTAGCAATGGTATCTGGATGGTAGACAAATGGTGGCAATGCAGGTCTGACGCTCAGTGGTTTGGTCCTAAGTAACCTGTAGCAACATACAGCTGCTGACTGTACAAATGGCAAGGCATCATCAGCATCTTCCATCTCTGGACTGTTTCTCCTTTTGTCTTCATGGTTGGAGCAGACCTGTTAATTCCTCTCTGTTGTAGGAGTCCAGTTGGTCTTGAAGTTGTTTTCTGAAAGTATATAAACATATTCTCCACCAAAAGTTTATAAAGGAGTCTTTTCTAAAAAATTGACTTAGGATCCCTTTTATTTTTGCCCAAATATTTTTCCTTAGCTTATATAAAGTTAAAAAAACATGTGAGATGTATTGTACTTCTTCCTGTAAACATACCATGTGTGTTTTCCATGGGTGTCTTGCTGTTAGTATTACAAATGAAAATAATTTTCTAAAGTAAAAATTTTCTAGATGTAATTTACTTAAAGGATATTTTTTCTTACATGATATTACCCTACTATCCCCCTTTTTTTGATTAATGAAGGCTTTTGTAAATTTCTTAATGCAATCTTGATAACTTTAAATTTTATTTTTTTCACAAAATATGACTGCTTTAGGTTCATTGAATGTTAAGCAATTTTACCATGTGATGAACTACCAATAGAAATTTTATTTAATACTTTAGGAACAGCTTTTGGTCCAGGACAATTAAATTTTCTTGAATATTCACTTATTTCAATTAGCGAAATTAAATTAATCTGAAAACTTTATTACCATATTTTCTGGCATATAAGATGACTGTATAAGACGACCCCCAGCTTTTCCAGTTAAAATATAGAGTTTGGATATACCCACCCTATAAGAGGACTCCAGAATTTTAAGATTTTTTTTGGATTAAAAAGTTGTCTTATATACCAGAAAATATAGTACTCTTTTACTGTCAAATTTAATACTCTACCAACAATCTTAGATTACCCTGTAAATATTAGTGGAAAGGATTATTTGCATTCTTTTTTTTTTCCCCACGACTTTTAGAAACTTTATTTTCCATCAACCTTATTTCCGTCTGTTAAGACTCTGTGGAAGAACAGCTTAGGACCACTCAGTGATTGTTACTACCCATTCAGTAGCCTGAGCGGTGTGGGCTTCAGACCAGTCTTCAGTAGGAAACTGCTGAATGAGCACAGAGGGCACCTGCACGCCTTCAGACCAGTCTGCCACCTCAGGCTTAGCAGCAGTGAACTCGGAAGCAGGAGCAGTCCATTCACCCTGAAATTCCTCCTTGGTCACAGCCTTTTCAGCAGCGGCCTGGTCTTCCTTTTCAATCTCTTCAGGATCTCTGTAGAAGTACAGATCAGGCATGACTTCCCACGGTGTTCACGCATGCGCAGCACTTCCCGGGCCAACATCCACCACATCAGATCCACTGAGTGAGCCCCCTTGTTGTTGCAAGGGATGGCAATGTCCACGTAATGCAGGGGAGAGTCTGTGTTACACAAAGCGATGGTGGGCAGGTTAACATAAGACGCCTCGGTGAGAGGCTGGTGATCAGCCCGGAGGTCAGTATAACCACCAGCAGTCGTGGCTCCCGGAAGGCTGCCTGGATCTGGTTGGTGAAGGTTCCGGGAGTGAAGCGGCCGGCAATAGGAGTGGCTCCAGTGGCAGCAGCGAACTTCAGCACAGCCCGCTGGCCAGTTTTCCTGGACGATATGACACTGACGTCAGCTGGGTTTTCGATGGCCACGATGGCACGAGCTGCCAGCAGAAGCTTCTCCCAGGTTCTCTTCAGATTGATGATGTAGATGCCATCGCTCTTCCTTTTGTAGACATACTGTTCCATTTGGAAGTCAAGGTTGGTGCCACCTAAGTGGGTTCCCGCTGCAAGGAATTTGAGGACATCCTCCTCCTTCATTTGCAGGACATCAAGGGCTCCGGACATTGTGAGAAGTTTCCCTTGAAGTTACGTGGGAACCAAGAGCAACACCGTATGGAGCCCTCGCTGGGTAGTGCAGAAAAAAGCTATTTGCGTTCTTGAGTAGGCCCTGAGCATTCCTGGTGCTAGGCTGGTTGTAGATATAGGGCAGCTGCTGTCCGCCAAGTCTCTATCTGTTACCTGGGTCCTGATCTGTGTTGGCCGTGGGAAGCAAAGCAGCCATGGGGGCAGGAGACCTCCCTCAGAAGGGGTGAGAGGGTTAGGCCCCTGCAATGTTGGGAGGGTGAGGGTCATTGCCCCCCCTCTGCTGACCCCCAAGTTCTCTCCTGATGGCCCCTCTGCGACCGTGGTAGTTCCTTCCTTTAGGTTGTTCCTTCCCTGAGGAATCTTACCCGTTTCTGGCAAACCAGTCATCCACCAGGGCCAAGCAGGGTGTTGTGAGGTTCAGTTCTGTCTTCTTGGTAGCCTATGCCCCCATAGCCTCCACATCCAGCACTTGCCTTAGGATCCCCTCGCCTGTTAGTGGGGCCCCGGAACTGATCTATGTGGGGGACTCAGGTTCCTTCTCCAAGGAGGGCCCAGCTCACACCATTGGTGAGAGACAGACCCATTATAGCAGCCACATAGAGGCTTCAATCTCAGCATGAATAGAAAGCTCAGGCAACAGCTGAGGGCAATTGGATTGTGAGAAGAGGGTCCCTCTTGGCAAACAGGTAAGAGGGGCCAGTATAGGATGCTCAAGTGCCTTTCCTGTGCCTTAATTCCTTCTTAATCCTTTCATGTCTTTTTTAAATTGTTGCCAAATATTCAAAGTAGTTAGTAAATTTGTTTGGGATAATTGTACAATATGCTGTTGTGAAATATCAAGAATTATACTGACATTGTAGATAATATCGTGCAAGGATATTCTTTGCTCTAGGCCAAGGCAATTTCAAACTGGCTGTCAATTTCTTTTTGTAACTTTATCTAAACTTTATCAGGGAGGCAAAAATACAATTTACTTTAGTTCAAGAGGCCAAATATATTGACTTTCAATTACAATCTTTATGACATTTGAAGGAAACTTCTCTTTATTTCCTTCCAAAATGATTTTCAGGCTACAAAGAGTTTCATTTAAAAATCTTTGTCCAATGAAACAATTTCTCTTAAGGTTTTGGTGACCACTAGTATGGATTAGATTTAATATTTAATTTTTTCCTTATAATTTATTTTATTTTTATTTTTTATATGTGTCCTTATCCTCCCATAACCCCCCACCCTCTAACCCTGCCCTACCCTAACCCCCATTGTCTGTGTCCATTGATTAGGCTCAGATACATGCCTCTGTTGATCTCTCTCCCTTACTCCCATCGAGCCCCACTTTCCCTGCGGTTTGATATTCTGATCGACATTTCTCAGTCTCTGGATCTGTTCTTGTTCATCAGTCTATGCTATTCATTATATTCCAAAAATGAGTCAGATCATGTGATATTTATCTTTTTCTGCCTGGCTTATTTCACTAAACATAATGCTTTCCATCTCCATCCATGTTGTTGCAAATGGTAGGAACTCCTTTTTTACTGCAGCATAGTATTCCATTTTGGAGATGTACCACAGTTTTTTAATCCACTCATCTGCTGATGGGCACTTAAGCTCTTTCAAAGTCTTAGCTATGGTGAATTGTGCTGCTATGAACATATGGGTTCATATATCCTTTCTGATTTGTGTTTCTAGTTTCTTGGGATATATTAGGAGAAGTGGGATTATTGGGTCAAATGGGAGTTCTATTTTTAGTTTTTTTGAGAAAACTCCATACTGTTCTCCACAGTGGCTGCACCAATCTGCATTCCCACCAGCAGTGCAAAAAAGATCTATTTCTCTGCATCCTGACCAACACTTGTCATTTGTTGAGTTGTTGATGATAGCTATTCTGAAAGGTGTGAAATGGTACCACATTCTTGTTTTTATTTCCACCTCTCTGATTATTAGTGACTTTGAGGCAGCTTTCACATGTCTCTTGGCCTTCCTTCTATCTTCTTTCAAAAAGTGCCTAGTTAGATCAGTTGCCCATTTTTTATTGGGTTGTTTATCTTCTTTTTGTGAAGTTGTATGAGTTCTCTGTAAATGTTGGAAATTAAACCTTATCGTTGATATCATTGGCAAACATGTGCTCCCATGGAGTGGCTTTCTTGATGTTTTATTAATGGTTTCCTTTGCTATGCAAAAGCTTTTTATTTTGATGTAGTCTCATTTGTTTATTTTCTCTTTAGATACTCAGAGCAGTATCAGTGAAGAAGTTCCTTCGGCATATGTCAGAGATTTTGCTGCCTGTGGATTCCTCTAGTATTTTTATGGTTTCCTGTCTTATGTTAAGTCCTTTATTCATTTTGAGTTTATTTTCATGTATGAAGTTGGTAATCTAGTTTCATTTTTTTGCATGTATCTTTTTAAATTTCGCAACACCATTTGTTGAAGAGACTCTCTGACTCCATTGTATGTTCATGCCTCCTTTGTCAAATATTGAGCATAGTGATTTGGGTCAATTTCTGCCTTCTTTATTCTATTTCATTGATATATATGTCTGTTCTTGTGCTAGTACAAGGCTGTTTTAAGAACAGTGGGTTTGAAACCTGGTATTGAGATCCCACCTACGTTGTTCTTCTTTCTCAGCATGTCTGCAGCTATTCGGAGACATTTTTATTCCAGATAAATTTTTAGAAATTTTGTTCTAGGTCTGTGAAATATACCATTAGTATTTTAATGGGAATTGAAATAAATTTATAGATTGCTTTTTGTAGTAAGGACATTTTGATGATGTTGATTCCACCAATCTATGAACATGGTATGTTCTTCCATTTGTTTATGTCTCCCTCTATCTCTTTTTTCAGTTTCCTGTAGTTTTCCATGTATAGGTCTTTTACTTCCTTAGATAAGTTTAATCCAATGTATCACATTAATTTTTTTATGTGCAATGGTTAATGGGATTGGGGTTTTTTTTAGTCTCTCTTTCTGTAAATTTATTATTGATGTATAGAAATGCCATAGGTTTCTTGGCATTAAATTTGTATCCTGATACCCTGCTGGATTCACCTATTAAGTCTAATAATTTTTTGATGGAGTCTTTAGGGTGTTCTATGTACAGTATCATCTCATCTCATCTTCTTTTCCAATTTGGATGCCTTTTATTTCTTCTTCTTGTCTGATTGCAATGGCTCCTACTTCCAGCACTATGTTGAATAGGATTGGTGAGAGTGAGCATCCCTGTCTTATTCCTGTTCTTAGAAGAAATGGTTTAGTTTTTGCCCATTGAGTATGATGTTGGCTCTGGGTTTGTCATATATGGCTTTTATTATGTTGAGGTATCATCCTTCTATTCCCACCTTGCTGAGAATTTTTATCAAGAGTGGGTTTTGGATTTTGTCAAATACTTTTCTGCATTAATTGATATTATTATGTGATTTTTATTTCTCAGTTTGTTTATGTGATGTATCATGTTTATTGATTTGTGAATATTGTACCATCCTTGCATCCCCTGAATTAATCCTACTTGGTCATGGTGTCTGACCTTTGTGATGTACTGCTGGATTTGATTTGAGGGATATTGGCCTGAATTCTTTCATTGTGTTATCTTTATCTGGTTTGGATATTAGGGTAATGCTGGCTTTATAGAAGGAGTTTGGAAGTGTTCCTTCCTCCTGAATTTTCTGGAATAGTCTGAGAATGATAGGTTTTAGTTCTTCCTGAATGTTTGGTAAAACTCCCCTGTGAAGCAGCCTGGCCCAGGGCTTTTGTTTGTTGGTAGCTCTTTGAGGACTGCTTCAATTTCTACCATAGTTACTAGAGTATTGATATTTTCAGAATCTTCCTGAGTGAGTTTTGGCAGGTTGTGTTTTCTAGGAATGTGTCCATTTCTTTTAGGTTGTGTAATTTGTTAGAGTTGTTCATAGTATTTTTTAACAATCATTTGTATTTCTGTGGGGTTTATTGTTATTTCACTTCTTTCATTTCTGATTTTGTTTACTTGGGTCCTCTCTCTTTGATTCTTGGTGAGCCTGGTTAGAGGTTCATCAATCTTTTTTATCCTTTAGAAGAACCAGCTCTTGGTTTTGTTGATCTTTTGTATTGTTTTTGTTTTTCTTTTTTTTTTTATCTCTGTCATTCATTTCTGTTCTGATCTTTATTACCGTTGCTCTCTTTCTAATTCTTTGAGTTATTGAACTAGATGATTCATTACCATTTTTTTCTTGTTTTTTGGGATAGAGGTATAAACTTCTCTCTCAGGACTGCTTTCATTGTGTCCCATAGATTTTGAATTGTTGTGTTTTTATTGTCATTATTCTCCAGGATATTTTTAATTTTTTCTTTGATCTCATTGATAACCCAACCATTGTTTAATAGCATGCTATTCAGCTTCCAAGTGTTTGAATTTTTTGGAATGTTTTTATTGTAGTTTATTTCTAATATTATGCCATTGTGGTCTGAGAAAATGCTTGAGATGATTTCAATCTTTTTTAATTTGGGGAGACTTGGCTTGTGACCCAATATGAGGTCTATTTTTTGAAAATGTCCAATGTGCACTTGAGAAGAACGCATAGTCCATGGCTTTTGGGTGAAATGTTCTGAAGATGTCAATTAAGTCCATCTTATACTGTGAGTTATTTAGAGTTGCTGTTTCTTTGCTGACTTTTTGTGTAGAGGATTTATCCAGTGATGTCAATGGTGTATTAAAGTCCCCTACTATGATTGTATTGTTGTCAATCTATCCCTTAATACCTTCCAGGAGGTTTTTTGTTGTTGTTGTTTTTATGTATTTGGGTACTCTTGAGTTGGGTGTATATATGTTTACTAGAGTTATATCTTCTTGTTGAATTGCTCCCTTTAGTATTATGTAGTGGCCTTCCTTATCTCTTGTTATGGCCTTTACTTTGAGGTCTAAGTATCATCACCCAAGCTTTTTTCTCATTTCTATTTGCCTGAAAAAAGTTTTACCATCCCTTCACTCTCAGTCTGTTTGAATCCTTTGCTCTGAGGTGGGTCTCTTGTAGACAGCAAATATATGGGTCATGTTTTCTTTTTTCTTTTTCTTCTTTTTTTAAAATATATATTTTATTGATTTTTTACAGAGAGGAAGAGAGAGGGATAGAGAGATAGAAACATCGATGAGAGAGAGAGAGAGACATCGATCAGCCACCTCCTGCATGCCCCCTACTGGGGATGTGTCTGCAACCAGGATACATGCCCTTGACGGGAATCAAACCTGGGACCCTTTAGTCCCCAGGCCGACGCTCTATCCACTGAGCCAAACCAGTTTCACTGGGTCATATTTTCTTATTTATTCAGCTACCTTATGTCTTTTGATTGGTGCATTTAATCCATTTACGTTTAATGTTATTATTGACAAGTACATGTCTGTTGTCATATTTTTCCTTAGTGTTTGTGTTTCTTCTTGCCTTTTTTCTTCTTTTTACAACAGTCCCTTTAACATTTCTTGCATTGTTGGCTTGGTAGTGATAAACTCTCTTATCCCTTTTTTCTCTGTGAAGCTCCTGATTCCATCTTTAATTTTGAATGATAGCATTGCTGGTATGGTATTCTTGGGTTCAGTCCCTTGCTGTGCATCACTCTGTATATTTCATTCTATTTCCTTTTGGCCTGGTGTGTTTCTATTGAGAACTTTGTTGATATTCTAATGGGAGAACCCTTGTAGGTAACTTTCTGTCTCTCTCTGGCAGCCTTTCAGATTCTTACTTTGTCATCAGTGTTCGCCAATATTCTTCTGGAATCCCTATAACAAGGCTCTATAGGAGCAGTTCTCAACCTGTGGGTCGTAATCCACAGGTTGTGAACCACTAGCAAGGTCACCTAAGACCATCAGAAAACACAGATATTTACATTATGATTCATAACAGTAGCAAAATTATAGTTTTGAAGTAGCAATGAAAATAATTTTATGGTTGGGGGTCACCACAACATGTGGAACTGTATTAAAGGGTCCTGGCACTAGAAAGGTTGAGAACCACTGCTCTAGTGGGATAAAGATGGAACCTCCCAACTGCATTGACCTCCAGTTCTGACTACATTAAATCCCATTTTTGGGTGAGACCCTGGAGATCCATACTCATATGGGTCCCAAGAGCCCACGGAAACTCAGGAGAGCAGCGAAAGGCAGAGGTCAAGAGGCGCACACCTGAGTGCAGGCAGACAGGACTGCAGCGATTACTGAGGGACACTGAGTCCCAGGGGCCTCATAGGGCAGGGTTGACAAGAAGCCAAAGCTGTCTGCTCCACCCTGAGACTCCGCCCCATCCATGCTGAGCAGAGGCTTTTGCTCTTTTGCAAGTCTTCTCTCATGCTAACTCCAGCACAGAAGCTCTTCCAGAGTAGACACAGCTGATCCTCACAGCCAATGGTCTGGAGGTCAATTCCCCCCAGTGATACCAACAACAATCAAGACTTACCTACAACAAGTCTGTACACACAGTCCACAAAGGGGGGTACCAAAAGTGTCCACCTCAGGTAACTGGGGAGGCTGAGCTATGGAGCCATATAGGACATCTAGCACACAAAGCTACTCTACCAACTCAGGGAAGCAGCAAAAATGCGGAGACAAAGAAATACAGTGGTACCTCGAGATACGAGTGCCCTAACATAGGAGATTTTTGAGATACGAGCCCTCGAGTGAGCTATTTTTGCTTTGAAATATGAGCAACATTTGAGATAGGAGTAATTGTGCAGATCGGCTAGTTTACCGAGACTCGACTGTCTCATAGTTTCCCACATCTCAAGGTTACAGAACGAATTAAACTCGTATCTTGAGGTACCACTGTAGATCACAAATGAAAGAAATGGAGGAAAACAAACGACTGGATATAGAGTTCAAAACCACACTTATAAGGTTTTTCAAGAATTTCCTAGAAAAGGTTGATAAATTTAGCAAAACCCTCAAGGATACAAAAGGACCAAGTAGAAATTAAGCATATGCTGACTGAAATAAAAAATATTATACAGAGAACTAACAGCAGACTTGAGGAAGGCAAGAATCAAGTCAAAGATTTGAAATACAAAAAAGCAGAAAACGCTTAACTGGAAAAGCAAAAAGAAAAAAGAATCCAAAAATTTGAAGATAGTGTAAGGAGCCTCTGGAACAACTTCAAGCGTACCAACATCAGAATTATGGGGGTCCCAGAAGAAGAGAGAGAGCAAGATACTAAAAACCTGTTTGAAGAAATGATGACTGAAAACTTCCCCCACCTGGTGAAAGAAAAAAATTTACAACTCCAGGAAGTGCACAGAACCCCAAACAAAAGGAATCCAAAGAAGACCACACAAAGACATCATAATTAAAATACCAAGAGCAAAAGACAAAGAGAGAATATTAAAAGCAGCAAGAGAGGTGAGGGTGGGGGGTGGCCCTGGAGTAGGGCCTGTGGCAGTGTGCGGGGACCTGGCGCAGCGGCTGCGGGACTGAAACTACTAAACTTCCTGTGAAAGCGAAGTGGAATTTCATAAGAACATAGTGGATGGAGAAGAGAAAACCTATGATGGCTGTGAAGGCCCTGATGCCATGTATGTCAAAATGATATCTTCAGATGGTCACGAATTTATTGTAAAATGAGAATATGCATTAACATCAGGAACAATAAAAGCCATGTTGAGTGGCCCAGGTCAGTTTGCTGAGAATGAAACTAATGAAGTAAATTTTAAAGAAATCCCTTCATATGTGCTATCAAAAGTGTGCATGTATTTGACTTACAAGGTTTGCTACATTAACAGCTCCACAGAGATTCCTGAGTTCCCAATTGCACCTGAAATTGCACTGGAAATGCTGATGGCTGCGAACTTCCTAGATTGTTAAATAAAGTAAATTATAATAAACTGTTAATTTTTTTCAGTGTTTAATACCTGTAGTTCAGTTAGTAATTTTTTCATATAAAGCATGTTGCCTGTGTGTGACTGAACTTTAAAGTTCATTGCAAAGCAGACTATTGTCTCTTCTTTTGAATAGCACAGTTGAAATTTGTTTGCTACATCAACAGATTAAGGACATTTTCACAAATTGAGAAAGAAACATGCCAATTGCTAGCTAGTTTTGCCTTACCCTTTGGATGTGATTTTTAAAATTAGAGCGGTGGCGATATAGTAAATGCTGAAATTTAGTCATAAATGAACACATTCTACAGGTAAATAACAGGCTACGTATTTTTATGTTTTTAGTGTTTTTTTAAAACCTATTCTGATCTTATAGCCGTCATTACCATTATTAGAATTATGCAGATAATTGCATTATAAACATGTTTATAACTTAGGCAAATGTTGATTTTTATAACTGTCAAAGACATGAGTTGAAATTTCTTAAGTGTCTTTTGAAAAACTGCAGTATTGTTTAAGTGTATCTTGTCTTTTTGTTCATTGCTACAATTTAAGAACTTTATTTAAAAGCATTTTGGAAAATTACTTGGTACGGCTGTTGGAACAGTGACCTTTTGAACTGTAGCCACATGGTCAATAAGTAAAGTACATGACCTTGATTTCATGTGTACTGTGCATTTTGACCAATCTAAAGTACTGTATTTTCATTGATTATAAAGCTTCCTTTGCAATATTCATTCTTCTTACATAGTCCCTTATTGTGATTATACTTCTCGTTATTTAAATGTTTTAAAAGACTCACTATGAACTTTACCCACATCTTAAAAGCTAGACTTTTCTGAACAATTCCAGTCTTCCTGCATCCAACTGAAATGTTATAAAATATGACAAACTTGTGGACAGATACATAATGCACTTAGATACAGTATATGAATTTTCTTCTATTAATTAAAATGTGTCCCAATAAATATGCCCATCATTTGTGGGTCTTTTATTGATATCTAACTTATAAAGAGGTCATTCAACTTTTATACTAAGCAGACAAAAAAAATTTCAAAAGCTGTGACAGAGCATCTCTGCTGAGGTCTGGGAAAAGAGAACTGTAATTTGGTTTATTATTTCTATCTTAGTAAATCAAGGCTGTCATTAGGGTTTTTAAGTTTTCATCTTAGTTCTTCAAGACTGGTTTCATATGGACCAGCTTTTATGGAAACTGCAAAAACCATAAATAACCAAAATCTATAAACAATTTTCCTCTTAGAAAACTTAGCATTGTACTTTCCAGTGTATGGAAAGCAGATAAATATATATGTTAATTCCATATACTTAGTAACTTCTTAAGATATTCTGGTATATATTTTAGTATAGAAGATTATCAAGTGCAAGAATTATATTCTGCTACTTGAGACAAGTAATATCAATTATAAACCTAAATAATAATAAAAGGTTAAGGTGATAGCTAGAATCAAGTTTTACTTTGAACAATTTTAGTAGGTTACTTTTTATGTGAGATCCACAAGTAACCTTCAAATATTGAAAAAGTACTGAAAGATTAGGAGAACATGTATATCTTGTGGCAAATGGTATTTGCATGATAATAAAGGCTCTGTTGACTGAAAAATAAATAAATAAATAAATAAACAAATAAACAATAAAAGCAGCAAGAGAAAAACAATTAATTACCTATAAGGGAACATCCATACAATTGTCAGCTGATTTAACAACAGAAACTATGCAGGGCAGAAAGGAGTGGTCAGAAATATTCAAAGTGACAAGTAGCAAATACCTACAACCAACATTACTCTACCTGCAGAGTTATCATTCAGAATTGAAGGGCAGATAAAGAGAGGCGTGATAAGAAAAGGCTAAAGGAGTTCATCAACACCAAACCAGTATTATATGAAATGCTAAAAGGTACTCTTTAAGAAGAGGAAGAAGGAAAAGATAAAGATAAAAATTATGAACAACAAATACATATCTATCAACAAGTGAATCTAAAAATCAAGTGAATTAAAAATCTGATGAACAGAATAAACTGGTGAATATAATAGAATCAGGTGCATAGAAAGGGAGTGGACTGACAATTCTCAGGGGGAAAAGGACAGGAAGATACTGGACCAAAATCTTCCATCTATAAATGGGGACATTGAGGGGGAGCTAAGGGCAGAGGGTGGGATGGGAACCAGGTGGAGGGAATTTATGCGGGGGAAAAAAGAACAATAAAGATTTATTAAATGTAAATAAATAAATAAAAATAAAAAGGTAGGGGTAATCACACAATGAGCTAGAGTTTGAGCATTTCATTGTTTTCCATAAATGTCTGAAATAAGGAGGCTGAGGTAGTTGCAGACCTATTTACTTACCGAATAACTGCAATACTTTCTGAGATGGGTATCCATTTTTTCCCCTTTTAGAGAAATACAGTCACAAGAAAATGGCTGAGGAATCTAAGGACAAGATGTACTATAACTAGTGAAGCAGGCTGCCTTTTCCCATTATATCAGGTACTTTTCTTAAATTTTTTATCATCCATTTATATATCTACATAACATTCATCTAAATTAAATTTATATGTAATTTTACTAGGAGAATTATCAGGGAGATGTTCCTGAAAGTATTTGCCCAACATTGGTTCTTTATAATAGGTATATTTGGAGAAAAATGTAATTACACTAGTAGTATAAGAAAAACAATGTGTGGCTAACAAGGCATTAGTTTTATTACAATAACTGATTATCAAAATATCATTGTCTACTAGATGGGAAAGATTAGGAGGAACACATTAAATTTTTTATACCAAATAATGGAGAGGGTCTGGGGAGCCAGATATTGTTTCCATTAAAAAACTATAAGAATTAGACGGAGAATCCAAGATGGCAGCATAGGTAAACACCTACACTGCTGTCTCGCACAACTATTTCAAAACTACAACTAAAAGACAGAACGGATATTATCCAGAACCACAGGAAAGCTGGCTGAGTAGAAATTCTACAACTAGAAGGAAAGAGTGGGGCTCACAGAGACCCAGAGGAGCTGCAAAAAGTTGAGGTACAGAGACGTGCGCGTGGAGAGAGTGGGTGCAGGAGTACCTGGCTGGCTTTCTCTGGCAGAAGGGAAACAGAGACCCTCAAAGGCGTTGAACCCCTTATCCTATGACACTAAACCCCAGATCCAGCCGAAACTCACACAGGGGGAGTTTGGACTGTGAAGAGGGAGAGGTGCACGGAAATTTAGGGGAGTTGCAAAAGATCAGAAGTGGCGCACACGGCACTGTGCGCAGAGGACTGACTGCTGATCGTGCTGCTGGCTTTCACATGTGGGCGGGAGACAGACCCTCCCAACTGAGTCACTTCTAGCTTCATTAAACCCTGGTTTTGGGCGAAACCCTGGGGACCCAGGCTCGTGTGGTCCCAGAGCACTGGGGAGCTGAAGAGGCAGCAGTCTAGAGGCACTGCAAGCGAGCGTGTGCCTGTACAGGGACTGCTCCAGCGATTACCCAGTCACGTGAGACTCAGGCGCCGTGGAGGGCGGGGCAGACTGGAAGGCAAGGCGGTCTCTTAAGCCGTGAGACTCCACCCATCCCAAGCTCAACAGAAAGGCTTTTTCGGTTTTGCAAGTCTGGTATCATATCACTGAATCCAACACAGAAGTCCTCCCGGCATAGTGAAAATGCCCAGACAAGAGAAGAGATCACAAACAAAAGAAATGGAGGAAAACAAACAACTGGATATAGAGTTCAAAACCACGCTTATAAGGTTTTTCAAGAATATCCTAGAAAAGTTGGATAAATTTAGCGAGACCCAAGAGGAGATGAAAAAGAACCAACTGGAGATGAAAAAGAACCAACTAGAAATGGAACTGATGCAACTAGAGATGACAAAGGACCAACTAGAAATTAGACTTACACTGACTGAAATAAAAAATATTATATAGAGACCTAACAGTAGACTAGAGGAAGGCAAGAACCAAGTCAAAAATTTGAAGTATAAAGAAGCAGAAAACACTCAACTGGAAAAGCAAGAAGAGAGAAGAATCAAAAAATGTGAAGATAATGTAAGGAGCCTCTGGGACAGCTTCAAGTATACCAACATCAGAATCGTGGGGGTGCCAGAGGAAGAGAGAGAGCAAGATACGGAAAACCTATTTAAAGAAATAATGACTGAAAACTTCCCACATCTGGTAAAAGAAATAGACTTACAAGTTCAGGAAGCACACAGAACCCCATATAAAAGGAATCCAAAGAGGACTACACCGAGACACATCACAATTAAAATACCAAAGGCAAAAGACAAAAACAGAATTATTAAAAGCAGCAAGAGAAAAACAGTTCATTACTTACAAGGGAGCACCCATATCACTGTCAGCTGATTTCTCAACAGAAACGATGCAGGCCAGACAGGAGTGGCAAGAAATATTCAAAGTGATGAATAGCAAGAACCTACAACCAAGAACAATCTATCCAGCAAAGCTATCATTCAGAATTGAAGGGCAGATAAAGAGCTTCACAGATAAGAAAAAGCTAAAGGAGTTCATCAACTCCAAACCAGTATTATATGAAATGCTGAAAAGTACCTCTTTTAGAAGAGGAAGAAAAAGGTAAAAGATAAAAAAATTATGAATAACAAATAGCTATCTATCAACAAGTGAATCTAAAAATTAAGTGAATTAAAAATTTGATCAACAGAATAAACTGGTGAATATAATAGAATCAGGAGCACAGAAAGGGAGTGGACTAATAATTCTCAGGGAGAAAGGGGTGAGGGGTGAACAGAGAGAGACTGGACAAAAATCATACACCTATGGATGAGATCAACGGGAGGGAGTTAAGGGTAGAGGGAAGGATGGGAGCTGGGTGGAGGGGGAGAAAGAGAAACAAATGTAATAATCTGAATAATAAAGATTTAATTTAAAAAACTATAAGAATTACAATATAAAAATTATCTTATATATTTTTATCAATCATGAACAATTAGATGCTATGAGTACATTTTGAGAAAAATCAAAGAACAAATTTATTACTGTTATTAACAGACCAAAAAAAATGACTAAACAAATGTTCCTTAGTTCAACATCAATTCATGGGCATATAGCCCTTGTTAATGGGTTGTGATAGATGCGTGCCTTTGATGCCTGTGGCATTTCATCCTTTAAAAGTCTGCTGTAGGCAAAGGCACATGTCAGAGGCAGGGATAGATGTCCATTTCTGGTTAGGTACCTTTATAAAATGAGAAATCTAAATCCATGAGCTCCTTCTATTAAATTTGACTGCATGTCATTTAACAGATAAGTTGGTAATACCTAATCTTTCTTTCATTGAGATTGAAGATAACCTTTTAGTTGATGTCTTCTAATAGACAAAATAAATCTTCTGGTTTTAAGCCATATTCTTTGAAATCTTTATATCTAGGGGATGCACTATAACATAGTTACTAACTTAGCAACCTCTTTAACTTAATAGGTCCTTCATTGATTTAAGAGAGAGCAAGGAACATTCTCAGATCTACGTAATTTGTATGCTGAGTAAATCGGTTGGCCAACTTAATATATGTTGTTTAATCAGAGTTATAAGCATTACACTCAGTCCTTTAAAAAAAAAAGCCAAATTTAGTAATGGGTCATTTTGATAATCTTTAAAACTGCTAGAGACAGACTTTTTTAAAAGATGTTATTTAAAAGGTATCCCCTGCCTCCCCCCACACTACCCAAGTACTGGTTCATTGGGTTATTGGGTTTCTTTTACCTTGCTGGGTCTTGGTTCAGTCCACTTTTCTTGGTAAAAGTCTCTTAAATGGCTTGGTAAAGCCGGTGGCCTAATTTCCTGCATTTTTTCTGGTCTGTCTTCTACAGAAGTTTCCCAGTGAACCTTATTTAGTCATTCTGTTGCTTTGTTCTCAGAAACTAGTGTATTAATATGGACAGGATCATATGTTCTAACAGTAAAATCAGGTGGCAAAGCCATCAGGGTCATGAAGACTGTCATAGAAATCCTTAATTCTGTTCTAATCCAAGGAATGTATTCAATTACTGCTTTCCCTTTGCCAAAAACTGGCTTTTCACTAAAGGGAACTGTCAGAATTTCTGGGTTTTCTATTGTATCTTGGTCTGGCTTCTTATTGTTTCCCCTAGGCCAGCAGGGAGTGGTGGTGAAGAAAAATGAGGGGGGAGAATGGGAAGGGTAAATCTGAATAAGGAAACTCAGAGAGCAAAGAACATAAAAGTTTTATACAAATTAAATATACAGTATAGGCTGCAGGAGAGCTGGGGTTCTTGGAATTCATCAATCTTAGAGATACAACTTCCAATGTTAATTTTAATTTTCTGTGAAGATCTACAGTCTCACCTAAGTTCACCCAATGCAAAGTGAGGAGCCAGTAGAGCACAAATTTCTAGGGATATTGTGTGATGGATTAAAGTATACTGCTTATGGGTTGAGCTCTGAAGGGCTGTCACCGCGCTCGTCACTTCAACCTTCTTACATGTTTTGGTTTCTCTCTCCAACTATGAGTCTTTAAGTGCATGTCCCAGAGCAGTCAATTGTTTAATTATAGTTGTTGGAATTCTCCACAGGGCCACTGCTCATTTTAAGGGATACTCTCAAATTCCTCCACAAAGATTCTTAGCTATCTGAGAATACCCAAAATCCAAGTTGGAGGAGATAAATGCCCCTTATATTTGTAATTGATTAAATTCAGACTCTCTGCAAAAGGTTTTGCTCAGACTCATAGTAGGTAGATCGGGTTGAAAGCCGAAATTAAAATCAACTGCCTATTTCAATTCCTATCCTATAATGCCACCTTGCAGATTTTCTAAATGCAGCTCAAATAAAATCAGACCCTCTACCGCAAGCAAAGGGGACATCCTGGATTCTATAACAACTCATCCTCTTTTTCCACAACCGAGGCTTGCAGCCTCTCCCGAGATGCAGTGTCCCATAAAGGGTACTGATGGAGCCAAGACCGGTTTGGCTCAGTGGATAGAGCGTCGGCTTGCGGACTGAAAGGTCCCAGGTTCGATTCCAGTTGGGGGCATGTACCTTGCTTGTGGGCACATCTCCAGTGTGAGGCGTCCAGGAGGTGGCTGATCGATGTCTCTCTCTCATCAATGTTTCTGACTTCCTATCACTATCTCTTCCTCTCTGTAAAAAATCAATAAAATATATTTAAAAAAAAGGGTATTGATGGGCAAGACATGAGGTTTACCGCAGTGACACCATTAAGGTCAATGTGAAAATCCAAGACAAGGACATCCTGCCTAACCACTAGCATCTGATTTTTGCTGGTAAACATTTGGAAGATGTTCAGAAACAGTCTACAATATTCAGAAAGAGTCCACCTTATACTTGGTGCTTTGTCTGCAGGGACACATCTCTTTGCCAGCTCAACTATGACAAGATGATCTGCCACAAGTGTTATGCCCACTTGTACCCATGCTATCAACAAACTGCAACCCAAAAAGGTAAAACAAGGCCCTTCTACAACCTCTTCTGCCAGAAGTGTGGCCTCCTGCCTGAATCCTATGGCCCTGGGCCCTCAATGAAGTTTCCTTTTCACTGACTGAAGCAGTAAAGATAAATAAATAACTCACCTAAGTTCACCCAATGCAAAGTAAAAAGCCAGTAGAGCACAAGAGGCCCCTGATGATATCTAGCACTGGGTTCAAGTCCATAGCGTGGTCTTAGGTGAGCTTCTTTGGAACCCTGCTAGCTATGCAAAGTAAAGATCCATGAAAGAATATCCAGCCTAGGAAAAAGTCTTATAAGAGTTTATTTGAGCAAAACTGATGATAATCGCTGGGAAGCAAAATTTCAACAAATTGAGAAAATGCTCTGGAGGATGGTAGCTTTGCAGCTTATTTTATACATTAGAATATACGGAGATATAATAAAGATTCCATGAAATTCTCTGGTGATAGATTAGGAAGGTGAAAGAAAGCAAAACTGGAAAATGTGCAATTGGATTAAAAGTAAACAACAACAAAAAAACATATACATTTCTTTTACATTGGTGAGAATATTGGATATTTAACATTTATAGTACATGGAGATGGTATATGGGTAACAAGATAACAATGTGGTCTAATGTTCTGGTGCCAGTTGTGCCTTCAAGGGGCCTGGAGGGGAAAGTTACTGATATTTTTAAGGTGTTATTTTAGATACACAAAGACAATAGATAATTTATAAGCTAAAGATTGACCTTTATCAAGAAGGCTACAGGTTTAGGACATGACTAACCAAGACCAACTTCCAGCTCCTAGTTAGGAATTTTTACGTTCATACCACCATGTAGTTTCTTTTGGTTCCTGAGCTTGTTAGATTTAATATGTGGCCTCTTTTTCTTCCACACACTCAAACCAAAAACTTTATTCAAACTCCATCCAGTTATATGATCATATTACTATGCTAGTCAGGCATACTTTGTGACTTTTAAAGGATGTTAATTCTTCCTCATCCTTTAAGACTTTAATGTCACTGAGAAATCTTTGTGAATTCTCTCAGGCAGGAAGGTACTCACCTTCCCTTTTACATATTTTTATAGTACTTTGTAATGCAAATAGCCTGGTATTGGAAGTAAATGTTTGGTTTCAATTACCACTTACTCATTGTGTGACTTACATTTCGGTTTCTTCATCTGGTTAAATAGGTTGCTACTATTTATTTCATAGGATTGAGATACATAAAACCAGTCCCCAGTAAATACTGCAAAAGCTCCAAAAATGTCTTCTTCACTTTTATGTAAATCTTTAAGTCCCTAATATGTGTAAGATGTCAGAAGTACCGCTAAAAGATGAACAGTTCCTTTGCTATGATAGTAGAGAGCTAATAGCAGAAATAAAAATCACAATAGCATCCTTACAGAAAGGTTAGACATTCAATAACTTCTTTGTGAATGGTCAACATATATAAGCAAAACCATATAATCCTAAAAACATTTTATGAGTATAGACTGACAAAAACAAAAACAAATGACAACTTTTAGCAATTGGCATCAGATAGGTTACATTCTGTGTTTGAAAATAATTAAAAGTATAAACAGTCTGTTTCAAGTGTTGGTTGTAATATAACTTTTATAACAGATATCCTATATAATAAAAGCCTAATATGCAAATTGACTAAATAGCAGACTGACCAGTTGCTATGATGCACACTGACCACCAGGAGGCAGGCGCTAAATGCAGGAGCAGCCCCCTGGTGGTGTGTTTCCACAGGGAGAGCACAGCTTAGCCAGAAGCCGGTCTCATGGCTGGCAAGCACAGAACCTCTTTCACCTCCGTGGCAGCATTAAGGATGCCCGACTGCTGGCTTAGGCCCGCTAAGCTATCAGTCGGACATCCTCTGAAGGCTTCTGGACTGTGAGAGAGTGCAGGTCAGGCTGAGAAGAACCCTCCCCCGCAGAGCACAATTTTGTGCACCAGGCCTCTAGTATTTAAATAAATGAGTATTCAGTAGTATATATTGAATGTCAACTACATTTGGACAAAAATGTTCTATGTATTAGCTTTAGCACATACAAAAACTTAAAAAGCCCATCTAAGCATTTAATAAGTCACTTATAAAATGTTATATCCATAAAGTTTATTTTTAAAAAATTGTTTAAAACTAAACATACAGGAATATTTATTAATATACTTAAAAAGTTTGTTCCCCATGAAGGAAAATACATTAGCAACATCTTCCAAACACCATCTTTATAAAAGTAAAACTTCTAGATGCTGAACTGTACTACAGTAGATTCTATAGTTTACACTCTTAATTATAGGGTTGGAAATAATTCTCCCTACTCTGTCTCTCCAAATGTGGCAGTTATTATACTTAAATTAATAACATACAATCATGTTATACTACCACAGGTCCTTAGAGTACACACTGCATATTTACTAACAGAGTAAATCTCCTCTATTGTCACATAATTATTTTAGATAAGCATTTGACTTTAAATACAAATAGAAATACTACATCCCATGATTGTAAACATTCACCAAGAGCTCCAGAGTATAATGAGTAATAGCGGTTGTCCAAGAGTCACTCAAATGTTTCTCACTCATTTGAATATTGCTGAGATTAAGTTCTGAAGGTAAATTATCACAAGCCTCACCTGTATTTCTGTAAGTAGTCAAAAATACCTGAAAGTCATTCTAAAGTCTATATTAAGCACCATTTTCACTTAAATTCAGCAGTATATGTATGATTAGTAATACCAGAAATTAAAAATAACTGTGAGTCACAAGTCCCCTTTTGTGAATACATAAAGGGTTCTGCGTTCCAATGATGCTAATGGGAATCACTCATGCATACCAAGGGTAGTAACTCCCCTAGGGCCACATGCAACCCATAAGTCTGAGGCACAAATTATTACTTTTGTCAGTGGACACTATACAAGCAGATTTAAGGCTGTATTCGGCTATAGAGAGTTCAACCTCCTCTTTAGTATTCTTATTACATAAATCACATCACAACACAAAATTTCATAGGATGAGAAGTGAGAAGTCCCCAAACACTTTTTAAATATTATTCTCCATACAATTCATTATCAGCATATTTACACAAGGGGAGTGTTCATACTTAAAACTTTTAAAAATGCAATTATGTTTTAAAACTCTTATCCCAATTTCCCCAGGATTATCCTCATTCTTATCATCTGTTTTTTTTTGGACAAGTTCGTATTTGTCCGCTTGTTCACTGCAGTCCTTAGGCAATTCTGATGGTATTCCAAAGGTAAATGCAAATTATATTCACTGCCAACCACTTTGGGACAGGCCAGGTTGCAAAGAGAATGGTGTTCCTGATGTTGAAGAAAAACTAGAAAACCCATCTGGCTGAGTTGGATAGCTTTCAAGAGCTGAAGCTGAATGGACCTGATAGAAAAAAGAATATGCAGTTTAGCAGAAAGTCCAATTCCACCAAGTCTGCACTTGCTTTTGTCTATGCAACAGAATAGATATTTGAGGTAGAAAAGAAAGAAAAAAACGTTGGACAAGATCAGTCTGCTCAGTCTCCTAAACTTTTTAAGAAATATTCAACTTCTGATGGTAGAGGTGCACAGAAATGCCATTAAAATGACTTAAAAAATAGGTTTTCTAGAGAAAATGTGCTTAAATTGTAGAAGACAAGCTAAAATTTAAGTCATGGTTCTAGCTGGTTTGTTTCAGTGGATAAAGTGTCAGTCAGCTTGTGAACTGAAAAGTTCCAGGTTTGATTCTGATCAAAGGCACATGCCTGGTTTGCAGGCTCAATCCTCAGTCGGGGGCGTGCAGGAGGCACCCAATCAATGATTCTCTCTCATCACTGATGTTTCTATCTCTCTTTTCCTCTCCCTTCCTCTCTGAAATCAATAAAAATGTACTTGAAAAAATAAAATTTAGCAGTCATGTATAAAAATTCCATTTGTAAAGTTTCAAAACTCAGATTTGAAAATATATAAGCAGGAAAAACAATTCATAAAGATGAATCTATTCTATCACCTTTGTTACTTTTCTGAAGGAAGATAAGCATAATTTGCATATTTTGGAAGAATTAGCTATCATCTCTCTAGATATTTTGCTAAGTCATATATATATATTGCAAATGATACGACATTTTGTTTATGCCAGACATTGTCTGTTTACCTGCTGTAACAATGCTGACTGTGCAGCTGCATTATGCTGCAATTCTTGCAAGGATGACTGTGAAGGGTTCTGGGAAAATCCAGGGATACCTGGGAGGGACAAAAGGCCTGGAAAAACAGAACTGCCTGCAGTTTGAAGTCCAGATGATAAGCTAAAATGATAGAAAAACAGAAAAATATAAGACATAAAAGCTATTGCTTCTGTATTTGTCAAATACAGTGGTACCTCGAGATACAAGATTAATCGTTCCGTAACCTTGAGGCGTGGGAAACTATGAGAAGCTCGAGTCACGGTAAACTGGTGGGTCATGTGCAGCCAGCCAATCCGTGTGATTACTCCTATCTCAAATGTTGCTCGTATTTCAAAGCAAAAATCGCTCGCTCGACAGCTCGTATCTCAAAAATCTCATATGTTAGGGCACTCGTATCTCGAGGTGCTACTGTACTATCTTAATGTGTAAAAAAAAAAAATCTTAGAATTTCTCTGTTGGAAGGAAACCATAAAAGTCAGCCACTCACTAATATAAATGTACTTTCTGTTATAAAGTGTATTATTCTGAACTCAATTAAGTTTATGTGATTTTATAATCAGGATAAATTACCAAATACAAATCTTAAAATTATCTGAGTAGGCATTCATGTTTTATATATTTACCTTAACATGATTGAAGAGTCATAAAACATTTTTAAAGACTGAAGTTTCAGCCCAGAAAAACATAATTTAGCACTACCAAACAATTATTTTGATTTTAATTTGAATGACTTAAAAATAAAATTATGAAATACAAGTTAGGTAAAGAATGATTTTATCCTATTTCCAAACTATCCACATACCTGGCTTGTGCAACAAGAGCAGAGTTGAAATTGGAACTAAAAGCTGAAGCGAATCCTGGGAGGACAGGAGCTGGTGATGGGGTCGTAGCAGTGACAGGTAGTGGTGTGACTGCTGCAACTGTAGAGGGTGCCTGCAGCCCCGGGAATGAAGGGAGAGCAGGGGTAACACTGGGGGTATTAGAGACAGAAAAGCTAGGGTAGGGTGGATTTGAAGATGGCAAAGGTCCTTGAGTAACTGAAAAAAGTGAGGGGACAGCAGTTGACAAATTAAGGGGGAAAGGTGTTGCTGAGACTGGTACTGAGACAGAAAGTCCTGAGAGAATAGTGGATGTAGAACTAGGATGAGGGCTAGATATAGATGTTGCAGTTGCAGATGAGGTGACTTTTAATGTCCCTGGAAGAGATACTGATGGATTAAGAGATGGATTACCTGTCAAAGGAAAATTACTGGTCAAAGAAGTAAAGGGAGGAAGAGCAGTAAATACTGGAGTGATTGGAGTGGAGGAACCATGTGGTGGAAGGGAAATAGAGGAAAGGGGATTTGAAACATTCAAGGGAGTACTCAAACTGGAAAGACATGATAATGAAGGATTAAGGCAAGTAGATAAACTGATGGGCACTGATGATGAAGTATATGCATGACCTAGTGTCCCTGACGAACCTGAAGTGCTATGAGAGGGATTCATAGAATGAGATGGGCCTTTAAAAGCTGAGGGAGTAGGACTTAGGGGTTCAGTTTTTATTGTAGCAGAAATAGTTGCTACAGCAGGGCTGGCTGTAATTTGCAAGTCTGCGTTACTTGGATGGGGGCCATGCAAAAGGATAGCCGAGGAGCCAGAGCCTACTGGCACTAAAGTTAAAGCTGATTTTGGAGTAGCTAGAGGAGTCTGGATGGGCAAAGTAGGGGGAGAGGAAGTTGTGTTGGCCACAGGAGAGGGAAGGCCTGAGAACATGGCCAATCCTGGAGTAGAAGACTCCTGTGGGGTGGGAATGGCAGATGGGGCATAACATTTGTTAGGGGCTAAAGCAGGAGAATCTGTGTTGTGATTAGTAAGAGAAGAGAGTGAAGACAACCCACTTGTAATAGCAGTGGATAAAGCAGAAGAGTTTATTAAATTGGTATCCTTTGATGTCAGAAAGCCTTTTAAAGCAGATAGAAGAGGATTATTTAGACCAAGGGGACAAGCAACACTAGGAGCAGAACTACCAGCAATTACAGAAGGATTTGGGTTGGACATGCCTTGGGATGTTGGTGTTAAGGGCAAGGGGAGACCTGCAAAAACTGATGACAATGAAGCAGGATTTGGGCTGTTGGTAGAACCAATAGTAGAGGCTGCAGAAAATGGGAGGCTAACAAAAGAAGCAGAAGTAGAAGCAAATGTTTCATTGGAAGCAGGAGTGACCCTAGGTATAGATGTGGCCTGAGAAACTGGGGTAGGAGTGGCAGAAGAACGTGGCAGTGGAACTAGGCCAGGAAAAACTGAAGGAACAGGAATAGACATCGTGCTATGGACAGAAGTGACAGGTGCAGCTGGCAATGAAGGGGTTCTGATAACTGTTGGATTTGGCATTAATGGCTGAGGTGTATGAATAGCTGAGGAGACCTGCCCTGGGAACACAGGAAGGATAGTATTCAGCATGTTCAGCCCAGAAACTGTGGCAGTTGCTGATATTGATGAATTATTTGCTGCCTTAACAGGGGATGCCAGAGGAACAGGAGTTGCTGCAGGTGTTGCAGGATTAGAACCGTGAGGAGAAAAGAGTTGACTTGCTGGGGCAGAAAATGCTATTGGACGGAAAAAGGCAAAAATTTATCATCATGGTGAAATGTCAAATTTTAAATCAAAAACATAAAACTTTTTGTAATATTTAACAAATATCAAAGAAATCAATGACAGGATTAATAGGCTATTCCAATGTATATATTACTAGATTCCATTACCATTATTTTCACTATGAGGCCCTTGTTAGAACCAATTATCTTAGACTTTGCTTAGAACACTTATTCAACTCATAGTATAAAGCCTTGAGCAGTTAGCAAATAAACTTTCTTTTCATATTTTTCCAATTATTCAAAACTTAAAGAATTTATTTTAATTGTTGTTAATATCAATGTGCTATTTTTTCCTTTAATTCTCTCATGCAACTTATCTAAAGTAATAATACAAGTCTTAAGAGATTTTAGGATATCACGTTCCTTTTAGAGGCATTCAAGGCCTTCCAGAACTTATGCCAATCTCTACAGTCTTCTTGGTTGAGACTTTGTGAGTTGAACTAAATATTTCTATGTAGATTTTTTTACTCTAAGCATTTTCTCATACTGACTTCTCTATACTACCTCAACTTCAAACTTTACCTGGCTTATCCTAGGAGCTCCTTAAGGGACAGACGCCATATCATCTTTAGAGCTTTAGCACCTAACATAGTGCATGGCATATTTGTATTTAATTTGTTTATTGCACTGGATTCATCATGATTATCTCAATTACAGTTCCCAAACCCATTTAAACACTGATGCCCAAGACTTCTAGAATTTCTATATTTTTAATTTGATAAAATCTATAAATAATTAACATACACAATATTGGGGATGATTTGGGTTTCTTCCCTGAATCAGCTTAGTGACAATGTTTACCTTTGATGATTTATTTTGTGCCAAATGGCTTGAGTAGCTAATGTCATAATGACAACTATCTGCTGCTGTACTCATATCAAAGTCTGTTTCAGTTGTAAACAATGTTCCTTTTGTAGTAACGATAAATTTTTGCATGATTAAGACTTAAATTTTAAAATCTATGCATAATATAAAGACTATTTTGACAAGGAAGCTAATATTAATGAAGTTACATTTATGCTAATCATGGGTGGGAAAGGGATGATAGGAAAACTGCACATACATAATACATTTCTATAATTAGTGACAGCCAAAGAGTATTATATGGTACAGTTGTTTTATAAAAGAAATATGGTAGAAGAACTTGAAAATATACAAGTATATAAACTTCACACTCAAAAGGCCTTAAACCTGTAGCATTTCATGCTGTAAACAGTAATTTAGTTTAAAAAAACTAAAACTAGTTATTGTAAATTTAGAGTAAATAAGAAAATAGATTTGCACCTTTTTTTTGGTATTTAATTTGTTTTTATAAGAATTAGAATAAAAACAAATATATACCTATCTCTGTGTTTATAAGTAATGTACCAAAAATTATTTAGGTCAACAATGATTGGGAAACATTTGAGAATTCACCATCTTATTTAACTTTATGCCAGAGACCACATAGTTAATGACAGATTGCAAGGTAAAACCAAACTGACCCATAGTGTTCTTTATACCAGTAAACTCTGTTAAGGATCTTTTTTATATAATAAAACAAAAGCCACATACTATTAATCACAGTACCTGCAGTTAAAATGCAACAAAACAAAAATAAACCCCACTTTCCTCTCATCTATTTTAGTCTTAAACATAAAACACTACCTGTCCGATCTTATGCTAAGTATTTTATGCTCACTATTTCACTTGTCCTCACATAACCCTCTGAGATAGCCCCATTTTATAGATATGCAATCTGAGGCTTGGTGTGATTAACCGACTTATTATGCAGAAAGGTTTTGGAACTCGCACCATAGTGAAATTTACAAAATCCTTCCTGGAGGAAGTCATTGAGGATGGCCATAACTAGGTGTATGGCATTGCTCCTACCACTGAAGACCTCCACATCAGACCAAGCCATGCAGAGAGCTGCCAGGAGTTAAGGTCTGGGGGACTGCGCTATTTGCCAGGAGAGCGACTGTCAGCTCTCTAACCCTGGTGCCACTGGAATCGGGAGCTGGACAGAGGCTCGACTGTGAAGCAAGCTGGGAGCACTAGGGATATGAGGGTAGGTGGTTGGGTGGCATTGGCTGCAGAGGCTACAGCAGAAGTGCAGTTGGGGGTGCCCAATGCTGAGACTCATGAGAGAGACGGGCAGCAGATACCCCGCCATCATCTCACCTCGTAAATTTGCCTCAATCTGTCTGTGGGAGGGGGCCATGTGGTGGAACTCTAAGACAGCGGAGGGGTCTGACTGGTACACCTAGCAGTGAATCTAAGGTACCTTTTATTCCCTGGAAGAACTTCTGGTAGAGAACAGGATTGAGGCCAGACAGTGTGCCCTGGGGAAAGAGGATCAGTCCTACTTTGAGCCCTTTCTCCACGTATGCAACAGCTATTTCTGTCCCACCCTGCAGCAACCTAAAGCAAGGAGAAAGGGCTCTGGGCTGGAAATTTGCATTGATGCAGCTGCGTCTGGCAGTGTGAGGGACTTCGACATTTGGCCTGGTCAAGGCCTGGATGGAGACCTGGCCCAGTGGTGGCCAGAAAGATTGGAGTGCAAAGCAGGGCTGATTTATTTTTATTTATTTATTTTTTAATCCCCTCCTGCTTGAGGTGGCAGCAAGGGGGTACAAGTGAGCCACCAAGAGCTGAGGTATTTAAAGGAAAGGAAGTGCCAGCCCCAATATAAATCTATTTAAACCATCCTGTCTAGAACAGGGATACTGCAGTGCCCAGTTCTGTAGGGAAAGATGTGGGGAAGTATGGGACTTGGTTGGAAAGTTTATAAGGAGGAATCTCTAAAAGGTCAGAGTCCTCCAGGGGACCTGGCAAAAGGCAGGTGCCCCTGTCTTGACTTTTTCAAATAAGTCTGAGCCCCTAGGTGTTTTACTGAAATCTTTATGTTTAGTTTTTAGACGTTCTCACTTAAAGGACACTGTAGATGTACATCTTTTCAAGGATACTTACCTTGCTGATAGTATCTAGAAGTTAATTTTAGTTCAAGCTGTTGTTACAATAAAACTATAAAGAGGCAGGCAAACGGAGCAGCTGGTTCCCATAGCCAGGCAGTCCCTTAGCCCTCTCATTCACAGAAACATGTGTCAGAATAATTTTTCATCCATCACTCAGGTACTACTGGTCAGCCCCGGCAGGTAGGGAGAGCAACTAAGAACAAGGACATTCAAGGTGCAAGAACTGAGGCTGACTCAGCCACTGGACTATAGAGGCTTTGCCCATTGGACTATTTGGGGATCCACCTTGTCATGTTTCTGTCAGGTTGCCTAGGGCCAGGCAGGGACAGTGACTAACATTGGCTTGCACCAGAGAACCACCTTAGAAGCCTGGAACCAATGTATCCCAGGGCCAGATTCAACAACAGAGCAAAATCCAGTGAGCTCCACAAATAGCAGATCCAAAGGTTTTCTTTTCTTTTTTATTTCATATCTATTATGTCTCTTTTCTTTAATTCTATTTCTTTTTTTCTCTTTATTTTTAAATTTTTCTTATTTTATTACTTTCTATTCTTGTTTTACTCTACCTATTCTATATTTTCATTTTTTATTATTATTCTAAAACTTATTACTTCCTTTATACTTTTCTTTTTTATGCTTATTCTATTTCTTTTTTTTCCTTCTTCCTTCTTTAATATTCTCTCTCTCTCTCTCTTTTTTTCTCCTATAATATTTTTGGTCTTCATGGCTTTAGTATTCTTTTTTATTTTCCTTTTTTAGTCTTTAATTTTGTTGTTTTATTTTTCACATTGTTCTTGATTTGGCTTGATTGTCTTGTTTTGTTCTATCAGCCTTGTTTTGTTACGTGTAACAGTTGGCATAATGTGTTTGGGGTTGACACAAACAGGCAGCAAGTCTGGGGGCTGAGCTCACCTACGAAAGGGATGACAGCATTCAAGACCCAAATAGAACAGGAAGGCCCACAAAACCCACACAGGTGATATTCCTATTGTACCCAGGTCAGAAGATCAAGGAGAGATAGAAGTCGTAAATATATATATATATTTATACACACACACACACACACAAAGAAACAGCAACAATGGGAAAACAAAGAAACAGACCCTAAGTGGAACAACAGGAGGAATCTCCAGAAAAAGATTTAAATGAAATGGAAGCAAGTAAATTTTCAGAAACAGTGTGTAACATAATGGTTTTAAGAATACTAAACAAGGAAATAGCATGAAATGGACATAGAACCCATGAAAAACAAACAGTTGGAAATGAAGAATGACATAGCTGAAATAAAGAATACACTACAAGAAATCAATAGCAGGTTAGAAGAAGCAGAAAATCAAATCACCAAATAAGAAGACAAGATAAAAAAATCACTAATAGCAACAAAAGGAAAAAGAATAATTAAAAAACATGATGGCAGCTAAGAGTAGCTTTGGGACAATATGAAACTGAACAACATTTGCTTCATAGGGGTACCAGAGGGAGAAGAAAGTGAACAAAAGATAGGGAACCCATTTGAAGAAATGATAGAAAACATCCCTAATTTGATAAACAAAAAAGTCACACAAAAGCAGGTAGGACAGCCAAGACTCAATCAAGATGACCCAAACAAGATACAGCATATTAAATATACAACAAGATACAGCATATTAAAATGGCAAATAATAAAGACAAACAGAATTCTAAGGGCAGCAAGAGAGACAGTTAGTTACCTACAAGGGAGCTCTCATTAGATTATCAACCTAGTTCTCAAACAAAAACACTACAGGCCAGAAGGAAATGGCAAAAGTATTCAAAATGATGGAAGAGCAATGATCTAAAACTAAGACTACTCTATTCAGCAAGGGTATTATACAAAACTGAAAATAAAATAAAGAAACAAAAAAAGGCTAAAGGAGTTTATCACCACCAATCCAGCATTGCAAAAAATGTTAAAGGGACTGCTGAAAGAGGAATATATAGAGAGAAACATAGGCCTGAAGAATAAAAATAGCAATAAATACCTATCTATCTATCTATCTATCTATCTAAAAGCCTAAGCAACCATTACGACTGAACAACTAGTCATTATGATGAGCACTGACCACCAGGGGGTAGATGCTCAATGCAATAGTAGCCCCCTGTTGGTCAGAGTGCTCTCACAGCCTCCTGAGGCCCCCCATGGCCGGCCCACTGATTGGCCCCTATGCAGAGGGAGGGATCTGGCCAACCTCACATGGCCCCTTGGCAACACCAGCCAGTTTCCCACAGCCCCTCCCTCAACACTCGCAAGCCAATCTCCCTGTATCCTTAGTTCCAACAGGCTGGCACCTCAATAGGCATCGATCACCAGTCAGGCCGAGGGATCTCACCCATGTATGAATTCAGGTACCCGGCCTTTAACCAATAATATTAAATATAAGTGTATTAAATGTTCCAATCAAAAGACATAGGATAGTTGCATAAGTGAGAAACATGACCCACATACTAGGTGTACCAGTTAATGTGGATTTTTTTCAATAGATGGAGTTACACATATGTTGATATATATGCATTTTGATATTTATGCTATTTTGTTGTATTGACAAGCTTCAAAACTTCTAATGTCAAATTTGCTGAAGGTGTTAACATCACATATATTTTTACACTTAAAAATGTCGAGCTTTGTGCCAAAATAAGAGTATTTGTGGGAAGTTTTAATTCATTATTTTGCAGAAAAGTGCTGCTGAATACTTCAGGAAGCTTATGGCGAACATGCTCCATCTCAAGATACTTGTGAACACTGGTTAAATGCTTTAAAAGTGATGATTTCTATGTGAAAGACAAAGAATGTCCAGGTCAACCAGAAAAGTTTGAAAACCAATAATTACAAGCATTATTAGATGAAGATGCATGTCAAACTCAAACACAACTTGCAGAAAGATTTAATGTTGCTCAGAAAACAATTTCTGATCATTTACAAGCAAGGGGAAAGATTTTAAAGGAAGGAAAATGGGTGCCACATCAACTGAATGAAAGACATGGAAAACCAAAGTCATCAGTAAAATGTTGCTTCAATGGCACAATTAAAAGTCTTTTTCGCACTAAATTGTAACTGGAGATGAAAAGTGATTTATTTTGAGAATGCCAAATACACAAAATGATGGGTTGATCCAGGTCAACCATCAACATCAACTGCAAAGTCAAATAGCTTTGGAAAGAAGACAATGCTCTGCGTTTGGTGGGATCAGGAAGGAGTGGTGTATTATGAGCTTGTAAAACCAGGTAAAACCATTAATACTGATCGCTATGGACAACGAAACATCAATTTGGAGCAAGCTTTGATTGTGAAATATCAGAATGTGTCAGAAGACATGGCAAAGTAATTTTGCTTCATGATGACGCACCAGCACACACTTCAAAATAATTAAAGATATGTTGAAAGATATTGCCTGGGAAATATTAACCCAACCCCTATATTCGTAAGACCTTCTTCCTCCAGATTACCACTTGTTCTGCTTGTTGGTACATGCACTTTCTGAGAAGCACTTATAAACATATGAGGAAGTGGAAAATTTGGTCTCTGAATGGTTTACCTCAAAACAACAAAAGTTCAATTGGGATGGTATCCACAAATTACCTGAAAGGTGGGAGAAATGTGTAGCTAGCAATAGACATTACTTTGAATAAAGCACTTTTGATATTTCTCTTGAAATTATCATGTTTTCTTTGATTACAAAATGCACCGGTATAAATTTTTTTTTTCCCCCAAGTCGTAAAAAGTTTTAAAAAGAGTTATGAGTTTGCCAAGCATTGATGGGCTGACCTAGGAATATAATCTCACTATTTCAACTTTGATCTCTTTTAAAATTTTATTATTATTTTTAGTTAAATTTTTATTATTCAAATTATTATATTTTTCTCTTTTTTACCCCTCAATAGCTCCCCTCCACTCAGCTCCCACCCTTCCTTCTACCCTTACCTCCCTCCCATTAACCTCATCGATACGTGTAAGATTTTTGTCCAGTATCTCCCTGTACACCCCTCACCCCTTTTTCCCTTAGAATTATCAGTCCACTCCCTTTCTGTGCTCCTGATTCTATCATATTCACCAGTTTATTCTGTTGATCAAATTTTTAATTCACTTAATTTTTAGATTCACTTGTTGATAGATACATATTTGTTGTTCATAATTTTTTGTCTTTTACCTTTTTCTTCATCCTCTTCTAACAGAGTACCTTTCAGCATTTCATATAATACTGGTTTGGAGTTGAACTCCTTTAGCTTTTTCTTATCTGTGAAGCTCTTTATCTGCCCTTCAATTCTGAATGATAGATTTACTAGATAGAGTATTCTTGGTTGTAGGTTCTTGCTATTCATCACTTTGAATATTTCTTGCCACTCCCGTCTGGCCTGCATGGTTTCTGTTGAGAAATCAGCTTACAGTTGTATGGGTACTCCCTTGTAGGCAATGAACTGTTTTTATCTTGCTGTTTTTAATATTCTCTATTAGTATTTTGCTCTTGGTATTTTAATTATGATGTTTCTTGGTGTGGTCCTCTTTGGATTCCTTTTCTATGGGGTCCTGTGTGCTTCCTGGAATTGTAAGTCTATTTCTTTTACCAGATGTGGGAAGTTTTCAGTCATTATTTCTTCAAATAGGTTTTCAGTATCTTGCTCTCTCTTCCTCTGGCACCCCCACAATTCTGATGTTGGTATGCTTGAAGCTGTACCAGAGGCTCCTTACATTACCTTCACATTTTTGGATTCTTTTCTCTTCTTGCTTTTCCAGTTGAATGTTTTCTGCTTCTTTATATTTCAAATTTTTTACTTGATTCTTGCCTTCCTCTAGTCTGTTGTTAGGTCTCTGCATAACATTTTTTATTTCAGTCAGTGAATGTTTAATTTCTAGTTTCCATGTCTTTTCCATCTCTAGTTGGTTCTTTTTCATCTCCAGTTGGTTCTTTTTCATTTCCTCTTGAGTCTTGCTAAATTTATCCTACTTTTCTAGAATATTCTTGAAAAACCTTATTAGCGTGGTTTTGAACTCTATATCGTCGTTTGTTTTCCTCCATTTCTTTTGTTTGTGACCTCTTCCCTTGTCTCGGCATTATCACTATGCTGGGAGAACTTCTGTGTTGGATTCAGCCTTATGATACCAGACTTGCAAAACCGAAAAAGCCTTTCTGTTGAGCTTGGGATGGGTGGAGTCTCAGGGCTTAAGGGACTGCCTTGCCTTCCAGTTGGCCCCACCCTCCACGGCCCCTGAGTCTCACCTGACTGGGTAATCGCTGGAGCAGTCCCTGTGCGTGCATGCGCTATCTCGCAGTGCCTCTAGACTGCTGCCTCTCCGGCTCCCCTGTGCTCTGGGACCATATGAGTCTGGGTCCCCAGGGTTTTGCCCAAAACCAGGGTTTAGTGGAGTTAGAAGTGCGCAGTTCGGAGGATCTGTCTCCCATTCACTCATGAAAGCCAGCGGCACAATCAGCAGTCGGTCCTCTGCGCACAGTGCCGTGTGTGCCACCAGACTTCTGATCTTTTGCGACTCCCCTAAATTTCCGTGCACCTCTCCCTTTTCACAGTCCAAACTCCCCCCGTATGAGTTTTGGCTGGATCTCAGGTTTAATATCTTAGGATAAGGGGTTCAATGCCGCTGGGAGTCTCCGTCTCCCTCCTGCCAGAGAAATCCAGTCAGGTTCTCCGGCACTTGCTCTCTCCACATACGCGTCTCTGTACCTCAGCTTTTTGCAGCTCCTGTGGGTCTCTGTAAGCCCCTCTCTTTCCTTCTAGTTGTAGAATTTCCTTTCAGCCAGCTTTCCTGTGTTTCTGGATGACATCCATTCTTTTAGTTGTAGTTTTGAAATTGTGCGAGGCAGCAGTGTAAGTGTTTACCTATGCTGCCATCTTGGATTCGCTCCATGAATTTTTTTGAAAATATCAATTAAATCAATCTATTTTAGTGTGTCATAGTATATGCTATCTACAACAGACCCACTTTAGAACACATGACGAAAGTGAAAGGATGAAAAAAATTTTCCATTCAAATGGAAACAAAAAATAATCAGCAGTAGCAATTATTGTATCTGACAAAATAGACTTTGAAACAAAGGCCATAACAAGAGATAAAGAAGGTGATATATGGTAATAAAAGTATAATATGCAAATCAACCAAACAGCAGAACAACTGTCCGGACAACCGTACTATGATAACCACTGGTGTCAGGTCTGCCAAGGCAGGTGTGATACCATTGGTTGGGGCCCCCACCAATGCTCCATGATTGTCCCACATAAGATGGCCTAAGCCACAAGCCAGAGGGGTGATCAATCAGGGAGTTCCATGATCACCCCAAAGAGGATACCGACTGGTGGGCTGCGGAGGCTGGGTGGGACCTACATCTTTGGGGCAATTGATTGTGGAATCCCAGGATTAATTGCAGGGCTTGCTGACAACGAGAGGGCACAGGCTGGGCTGCGGGATCCCCCAGATCCCCTTCCCAGTGCACAATTTCATGAATGAGGCCTCCAGTTACATAATAATAAGGGATTGACCCAACAAGTAGACATAACCCTATTAAACATGTATGTACAAAATATAGGAGCACAATATACTAAAAAAAATTCTTGGACGATGTTAAGGGAGAGATGGATAGCAATTCAGTTATAGTAGTGGACTTTACCTCCCCTCCCCTTCAAATGATATCACTGGATAGATCTTCTAGACCAGTGGTTCTCAACATGTGGGTCGCAACCCCTTTGGGGGTTGAACGACCCTTTCACAAGGGTCACCTAAGACCATCGGAAAACACATATTTCCCATGGTCTTAGGAACCAACACACCGCTCCTCGGTGTAGCAAAGTGTAGCAATGTAGTTTACTGTTGTCATATGAAAACTGTTACCCATGCTACACCATGATTCAAGACAAAATTTCATTTATTTGTAATTAGAAATAAATATTTCACAATATATAATTACATATTGTTTTTGTGATTAGTCACTATGCTTTAATTATGTTCAATTTGTAACAATGAAAATATATACCGCATATCAGATATTTACATTACAGTTCATAACAGTAGCAAAATTACAGTTATAAAGTAGCAACGGAAATAATTTTATGGTTGGGGGTCACCAAAACATGAGGAACTGTATTAAAGGGTATGGCATTAGGAAGGTTGAGAACCACTGTTCTAGACAAAAAAATCAACATGGAAACAGCAACCTTAAATGACACACTAGAACAGATTGATTTAAATGATATTTACAAAAACATTCATTTTGAAACTGAAGAATATACATATTTCACTAATATACATTCTTAAGACATTGTTAAAGATGGACCATATGTTAGGAAACCAAATAATTATCGACAAGTCAAGAAGAGTAAAACCATATCAAGATCTTCTCTGATTACAATAGAGTGAAACTGGAAATCAACTATAATAAAAATATTTAAAAACAAAACACATGGAGGCTAGCCGAAACCGGTTTGGCTCAGGGGATAGAGCATCGGCCTGCAGTCCCGGGTTCAATTCCAGTCGGGGGCATGTGCTTGGTTGCGGGCACATCCCCAGTGGGGTCGTGTGGGAGGCAGCTGATCGATGTCTCTCCCTCATCGATGTTTCTGACTTTCTATCCCTCTCCCTTCCTCTCTGTAAAAAAAAAAAAGATCAATAAAATATATTAAAAAAAAAAAAAGAATGAATGGTTAATGAATGAAATCTAGTAAGCAATCAAAACCTTCCTGGAAACAAATTAAAATAAACACACAACAGCCCCAAGTCAACGGAATAGAGTGAAAGCAGTCCAAAGCGGGAAGTTCACAATATTACATCAAGAAATATGAAAAATTTCAGAAAACAAGATGGTGGTACAGGTGAAAACCTAAACTGCTTCCTTGCACAACAATTTCAAAACTACAGCTAAAACACAGAATGGACATCATCCAGAACCACAGAAAACTGGTTGAGTGGAAATTCTACAACTAGAAGGAAAGAGAGGGGCTGAGAGGAGCTACAAAAAAGCTGAGGTAGGGAGACAAGTGTGTTGAGAGGAAGGGCGGTGGGGTGCCTGGCTGGATTCCTCTAGTGGGAGGGAGAAGAAAATTCCCGACTGCACTGAATCCCAGTACCAATTGCACTGAACCTCAGTTTCAGGTGAGACCCTGGGGATCCAGATTCATACGGGTCTCCCGAGCACACAGAAACTTAGGGGAGCCACGAAAGTCAGAGGTCTGAAGGCGTGCGTGAGTGCTCACAGACAGGACTGACTTCTAAGTGTACCGCTGGTTTTCTCCAGTGGGATGAAGAGGGAATCTCCCGACTATGCTGAACTCCAGTTCCAACTGCACTGAACCCCAGTTTCAGGTGAGACCTAGGGGACCCAGATTCATATAGATCCATGGAGTGCATGGAAACTCAGGGGAACAGTGAAAAGCAGAGGTTTAGAGCTGCAAGTGCTTGCATGAGTGCGCACAGAGGACTGCAGCGATTACTGAGGCACACTGAGTCCCATGACCCTCATAGGGCAGGGCTGATGGAAGCCACGGCTCTCTGCTCTGCACTGAGACTCCATCTCATCCAAGCCGAGCAAAGAAGCTTTTGCAATTTTGCAAGTCTTATCTCACAAGGCTGCCCCCAGCACAGAAATTATCCCAGTGTAGACACAGCTGATCCTCACAACCAATTGGCTTGGAGGTCAGTTGCCCCCAGTGATACCAACAACAATCAAGACTTAACTACAACAAGGCTGTACACACGGTCCACAAAGGGATGAAACAAGAGTGTTCACCTCAAGTAACTGGGGAGGCGAAGCTACAGGGCCATATAGGACACCTAGAACACAAAGCTACTTCACCAACTCAGAGAAGTAGCAAAAATGCGGAGACAAACAGATCACAAACAAAAGAAATGAAGGAAAACAAACAACTGGATATAGAGTTCAAAACCACAGTTATAAGGTTTTTCAAGAATTTCCTAGAAAAGATCAATAAATTTAGTGAGATACTTGAGGACATAAAAAATGTCCAACTAGTAACTAAACATACACTGACTGAAATAAAAAATATTATACAGAGACCTGACAGCAGACTAGAGGAAGGCAAAAATCAAGTCAAAGATTTGAAATACAAAGAAGCAGAAAACACTCAACTGGAAAAGCAAAAAGAAAAAAGAATCCAAAAATTTGAAGATAGTGTAAGGAGCCTCTGAAACAACTTCAAGTGCACCAACATCAGAATTATGGGGGTGGCAGAAGAAGAGAGAGAGCAAGATACTGAAAACCTATTTGAAGAAACAATGACTGAAAACTTCCCCCACTTGGTGAAAGAAAAAAAATTTACAATTCCAAGAAACACACAGAACCCCAAACAAAAGGAATCCAAAGAGAACCACACCAGGATACCATCATAATTAAAATGCCAAGAGCAAAAGACAAAGAAAGAATATTAAAAGCAGCAAGAGAAAAACAATTAGTTACCTACAAGGGAGCACCCAAAGGACTGTCAGCTGATTTCTCAATAGAAACTATGCAGGCCAGAAGAGAGTGGCCAGAAATATTCAAAGTGATGAATAGTAAGAACCTACAACCAACATTACTCTACCCAGCAAAGCTATCATTCAGAATTGAAGGGCAGATAAAGAGCTTCACAGATAAGAAAAAACTAAAGGAGTTCATCAACACTAAACCAGTTTTATATAAAATGCTGAAAGGTACTCTTTAAGAAGAGGAAGAAGAAGAAAAAAGTAAAGGTTAAAATTATGAACAACAAATACATATCTATCAACAAGTGAATCTAAAAATCAAGTGAATAAAAAAATCTGATGAAGAGAATAAACTGGTGAATATAATAAAATCAGGGGCATAGAAAGTGAATGGACTGACAAATCTCAGGAGGAAAAGAGTGAGGGAGATGGAAGGATATACTGGAGAAAAACTGTATACCTATGGATGAGGACAATGGGAGGGTGGTAAAGGCAGGGGGTGAGGTGGCAACGGATGGAGGGGACCTATGGGGGGAAACAAGAGGAACAATTGTAATAATCTGAACAATAAAGATTTATTAAATAAAAAAAGAAATGTGAAAAATCTCAAATAAATGATCTACTCTAAAACTAAAAGTCCTAGATGGGAAACAAGAAAACCCCAAAGTAGAAGGAAGAAAATAATAATGATAAGAGAGAAATAAATGACATAGAGGCTAAAACACAATACAAAAGATGAATGAAAGAAAGAGTTGGTTCTTTTAAAATTACTAGTATAAAGACGATTGATAAACTTTTAGCCAAGACTCATCAAGAATCAAAGAGTAGCCCAGCCAGCATGGCTCAGTGGTTGAGTATGGACCTATGAACCAAAAGGTGATTCAATTCCCAGTCAGAAAACATGCGTAGGTTGTGCACTCAATCCCCAAGGAGTAGGGGGATGTAGAGGCAGCCAATCAATGATTATCTCTCTTCACTGATATTTCTAATTCTCTCTTCCTCTTTGAAATCAATGAAAATATATTTTAAACAAAGAAACAAAGAGTGAGAACACAAATAAATGAAATCAGAAATGGGGAAGTAATAACTAACAACACAGAAACACAAAGGATTGTTAAGAAAATACTATGAACAACAACCTGCAAATAAATGGGACAACTTGGGCAATTGGACAAACTCCTAGAAAGATACTATCTTCAAAACTTTTGCCAGGAAGAATCAGAAAACCTGAATAGAGCAATAAAAACTAATGAGATTAAGTAATAATAAAAAAATTCCTATCAGACAAAAGTCCTGGACCAGATCACTTCACAGGGGAGTTTTACCAAACATTCAAAGAATCAACACTTAACCTCCTCAAAGTATTCCAAAAATTAAAAGAGGAAGGAAGACTTCCAAGCTCTTTATGCAAGGCCAGTATTATCCTAATTCTAATCAAATAAAGACACTACAAAGATAGAAAATTACAGACCAATATCCCTAATGAACACATAGGTTAAAATCCTTAAAATACTAGCAAATAGGATCTAGCAATACATTAATAAGATTATACACCATGACCAAGTAGAATTTATCCCAGGGATGCAAGGCTGATACAATATTCACAAATCAGTAAAGGTGATACATCACATTAACAAAATGAAGGATAATAATTACATGATCATATAAACAGATGTAGACAGCATTCAACAAAATCCAGTACCTATTTATGCTAAAAATTATCAGCAAAGTGGGAATGAATAATAAAATAATAAAGGTCATATATAACTAACCTATAGCCAACATTATTCTTAGCTGGCAAAAATAAAAAAATGTTTACCTTAAGAACAGGAACAAGATGGAGATGTATGTATATACCACTCTTATTCAACATAGTACTTGAAGTCCTAGTTACAATGATCAGATAAGAAGAAATAATAAAAGGCATCCAAAATGGAAAGGAAGAAGATGACATAATATTTTACATAAATAACTGTATAAAGGATCTAACAAAAATGACTAGATTTAATAAATGAATTCAACAAAGTAGCAGGATACAGAATTCATGCCCAGAAAGCAATGGCATTATTACATGAAAAATAGAGGCCCAGTGCTGAAATTTGTGTATGGGTGAGGTCTCTCAGTGTGGCCTGTGGGCAGAAACCGGTAGTCCAACACTGCCTGGCGCTCCAGTGAATCCCGAACAAGCTGTACCTGCCACAGGCTTGTCAGCCATGAGCCCTGCATCTGGCGCCTGTCCCAAGTGGGATGGTAATGGGGCTGGGATGCAATCGGCCCTCTGGACAGGCAGTGAGATGCCCATGAAGGCACAGGATCTGGATTTTTCCTGCTATGGAGTAGCGGCAAAGTGGCTTATGTGTGCCACCCCAACTCAGGAGCCACCTGGAGGCTGCTTTTATATTGTTTCTTCCTTATGGAGCACCTAGGGAGGGGAAGTGGCCACAGTGCCGAGGCTGACTTCTAGAAGGCTGACAGTGCTGTCGGGATTGTGCTAGTGGAGACGGTCTGTTGGTGCCTAGTCCGTTCTCTAGAAAAGTAGTAGACGTGCAGGACTACCGAGAGAGTGAGTTACTGCCACCCAACTGGTGGGCTGCTGGGACAGGTGGATTACCTGAGTGACACTCCCACTATGGGAGCACACTGACCACTAGGGGCAGCTCCTGCATTGACTGTCTGCCTCCTGGAGTTCAGTGCACATCATAGTGACCAGTCGAGCAGTCATCTGGGTTGTCTGGTCGCTTAGGTTTTTATATATATACTAGTGGCTGGTGCACAAAATTCATACACTAGGTGGGGGAAGGACAGGATGTCCTTCAGCCCAGTCTGTGCCTCTCACAGTCTAGGAACCCCACAATTGATAGTCCTGCAGAAGGAGGCCCCACCGACCACCACTGGCCAGGTAAGTCTGGCCTCCCTCTTTGGGGCTATTGTGGAGCCCCCTGGCCAGTGGTCTGAGCCTCCCTTTGAGGAGTAATCATGAGGTGATGGCACAGCCCCCTGACTAATCAATCACATTGCACCTGTCTTCGCTGCAGCACCCATGACCCAGGAAGGACAGAGAGGTCAGCAGTTCAGCCTGCTTGCCAATCCCCACCTTTCTGAGCCTGCTGCATGCACCACCTGGCGTTTGGTCATCCATTCAGTCGTTTTGGATGTTACAGACCCTGGCTCTTTATATATTAGGATAGATATAGATAGTGAATTCTCAGAAAGAGACTAAAACACAATCCATTTACCATTGCAACAACAATCAAAAGATATCTAGGAATAAACTTAATCAAGGAGGTAAAAGAACTACTGTATTTTTCCACGTATAAGGCACTACTTTTTTTACAAAAAGGCTTCCTCTAATCAGTAGCCTTATTGTTACTGACATAAGCTGATGCCATAATTGGAGGTGGAGGTGGAGAGGTGCACAGATGCAACAGGGACAGGAGCTTTATGAGCCTAAAAGATGCCAATAAATAAATAAATAAATAAATACCAGTGATTGTTTTACTCTGCAAAATTGACACTGAATGTAATCAGCCTTGCAAAAGAGCATGGAAACAGAACTGCAGAGAGACAATTTGGACCTCCTCATAATGAGAGTATAATCAAATAGCAGAGAAAACAGGAAGAATCCTTAAGATACCAAAAAAAGAAGAAAGCCTTAAGAAGAAAAACCAGCAAAATGGGCAAACTTGGAGCAGAGGCTTAAGACTTGGGATTGTGGAACAGCGCCAAAGTAGCTTATGTGTGTCACTCAAGCTTATTCAATGTCTAGGCAAGAATGTTTGCAAGTGAAATGAACATTGTTGATTTTACAGGAAAGGCAAAATCGTGCTTCAATTTCATGAGGAGAGAAGGCTTAGCCTTGAGAACACAAACAAAGTTAGCTCAGAAAATGCCACCAGTTTATGAAAATGATTGCATATATATATAGACAGTGACTCAGAAGACAGCAGTGATACAATAAAAGTTGAAGAAATTGATATGTCTGGAACTAAAAGTGATGAAGAAGAGAGCAGTGATGCAATGGAGGCTGAATAAAATGATATGTGGCATAATATCATAGTACTGGTATGTCAACATTACCTGCGTTAATCTACACTAGTAAAAGAGAAGAATGCCAATTGACTAACTCTGCGATGCCCACCAGCCAATCATAAATAAATATGCAAATTAACCCAACAAAGATAGTGAATTAATGTGCATACGCAGGCGCTGAGCAGACAAGGGTAAGACACTTGCATCGTCGCCATGGTGACAACACAGGTGTTCGGCACCACCCCTGCCGCTCTGGGCCTCTGGGCCTCTGGGCAAGTGGGAAGGTGGAAAGGCAGTTCCAGGCCAGAGCAAAGGCGGTGCCGGCAGCCAGGGGAAGGAAGGCCCATTCTTGAATGAATCTTCATGGGCCTCTAGTTAGTAAATAAAAATGTGTTCTGGCTCTGACCAGTTTGGATCAGTGGATAGAGCATTGGCCTGTGAACTGAAGAGTCCCAGATTCGATTCTAGTCAAGGACATGTACCTTGGTTGCAGGCACATCCCAGGTAGGGGGTGTGCAGGAGGCAGCTGATCAATGTTTCTCTCTCATTGATGTTTCTAACTCTATCCCTCTCCTTCCCTCTCTGTAAAAAATCAATAAAATATATTTTTTTAAAAATATGTTTTGTCTTATGTTTAAAATATGGATTTCTTCATTTTGAGTTAGAAAAGTGGGGACATCTTATATAAGGGAATATAAGCATATAAAAAAATGATAGGATATTGAAAAAAGAAATCAAGGAAGATACAAACAAGTGGAAGCATATATCATGTTCATGGATTGGAAGAATTAACATAATTAAAATGTTGGTACTACACAAAGCAATCCATAAATTCAATGTAATCCAACGACATATTACACAAATCTACAACAAATATTCCAACAAATCATATGGAAATAAAAGATTCTGATCAGCCTAAGCAATCTTGAGAAAGAAGAACAAAGTTGAAGGATCATAATATTGGCTATCAAACTATAATACAAAGCCATTATAAACAAAACAATCTGGTAGTGGGACAAGAGCAGACCAACTAGAGGCTCAGGAGGAGGGGGTCCCTCAGCCTGGCCTGGACCCTCTCGCAATCCGGGAACACTCGGGTAGGGTCCCTAGGCCTGGCCTGAGATCAGGGTCTATTGGGGCTTTCCTTCCCCTGGCTTCTGGCAGCTTACCCCGCTGCCATTGCTTGCCATTTGTGCATCACTGCCCCCTTGCCTCAGGTTGCCTTCCTCTGTGGGCAACAGGAGTGGGGTGCAATTGATTGGCTGGCCTGGGCCACCCGCTGCAGGGTGATCGCTAGCTGACCCCGCACAGCTGCTACAGTGTTGCTGGCTGATAGCCTGTGCCTCCCTCTATGGGGCAATCGATCCTGGGGTCCCCAAATCAATTGCCCTGCAGAGAGAGGCTCTGCCTTCCCGTCACAGTGCTGGGTAGCCTGGGCATAACTTTTTTTTTTTTTTTTTTTTTAAGTAAGAGTAATGCTTACTGAGTGATATAGGGCTAAGTACTATGAAGGGTTTAATAGAATGGAAATAGACTGAACCCTGCCTCTGCCACCTCCAACACCCAGAGACTACAGCACTTAGAAGTTACACGCAACAGCCATAACTGCTTAATATCTGTTCGCAACAAACCATAGCATATTTATACTGTATCACATTGAGTGATTATAGAAATCTAGTTATATATTGCTTGTATAAAATCTTTTCTTTTGTAAAAAATATTTTAAAAAAATTTATATATATATATATATATATATATATATATATATATATATATATATATATATATATAAAACATGTGTAGTTGAAAGCCCTGCCAGGACAGCCAGTCCGTAAACATTCAGTGAGCATGTGCTTTGGAAGGGTGCCCATGCCTCAGGCCCACAGCAACTTCAGCAGGGCTGGTGAGGTTGTGTCCTGGCTGCCACTCAGGGCAAAACTGAGCTGGACCATCATGGGTGGGTACAACAGGGCCTGGCACTGTTCCCTTCTCCAGCCTTGCATAAGGATCAAGATCAGGGTCAGGGTTGGGGGCAGGCAGATTGCAGTTTCACTCTGAGTTCCATCCTCAACCTAATTTTGGTTGCAACCTATGGCTTTTCTTGGCTGCTTGGAGGTCCTTTGGGTGGGTGCCCTGGCGGAGAAGCTGGAGAAGTGCCCATAACTGCCTGGTTGAGTGTCTCTCTGGCCCTGAGCCTCTGTCCAGCCTCCTGAAAGCCTGGCCCCAGGTAGAACAGGCTCCCCCTCAGGAATATTTTGGTCTCAGAGCTTGGTCCTGGGTTTCATCAACCTGGATTTCTTCCCCTGGTGTGGCTGATCTGAGTTTCACAAAAAAAAGCCTTTGCAGAACAGTCTCTTACAGGAACCTCCAAACCCAGTACAGGTAACTACCAACCACAGATCCCAGTTATAGTTCTAAATAGGTGGCCCTGGAATAGGTTCAGGTACTGGCTAAGTTGACCTGCACTGGAGAGCCCTCCCAAGAGGCCCAGAATCAACACATGCAGTGGCAGTCTTCAGATCACACCAGAACACCACTGAATGAAATTCATAAAAGAAATAACAAAAGTGTGGATGTGGCTGGTACAAAGGACTTTGTTAAATCCCACCCTGTGGAATCAGCCCCAAAAAAGTCCACTGGCTATGGATTCCAAGTCATCATGAAAACCATCCCACCAAAAGCAAACTACCAGAAAGAAAATTAAAAAAACAATCTCATTTATAGTTGAATCAAAAAAATAAAATACTAGGACTAAAATTAATCAAGAAGGTAAAAGACCTGTACTTAGAAAACTATAAGACATTGAAGAAAGATATAAAAGATACAAATAAATGGCAAGATATGGCTAGGAATCAATACTGATAAATAATCTATACTACCCAAAGCAGTTTACAGATTCAAAGCAATCCCTATCAATATACCAATGACATTTTTCACAGAATTAGTAGAAATAATCCAAAAATTTATAATAATAAAAAGATTGAGAATAGTGAAAGTAATCTTGAGAAAGAAGAAAGTTCAATTTATCATGCTACTTAATATCAAGCCATACTAGAAAAGACTATATTAATCAAAACAGTATGGTATTGGTATAAAAACTAAAACCTAGCTCAATGAATCAGAATAAGGAGCTCAGAAATAAACCCACATGTATATGGTCAATTAATCTATAACAAAAGAGGGAAGAATATACAATGGGGAAAAGACACTCTCTTCACTAAATAGTGTTGGAAAAAGTGAACAGATGCAAAAAAATACCTCGATCATTTTCTTACTCCATATATAGAAATAAACTCAAAATTAATTAAAGACTAAATGTAAAACCCCAAACCATAAAACTTCATAGGCAATAAGAAAATCATAGGCAATAAATTCTGTTACAACGCTCTTAGAAATATATTTGGATATTATATACTCAAGCAAGAGAAACAAAAGACAAAAAAAAAAAATAGAATACATTAAACTAAAGCATTTTTACAAAGGAAACAATCAACAAAATGAGAAGACAACCTAATGAATGACAGAATATATTCACCAATGATACATACAATAAGTGGTTAATATCCAAAATATAAATGAAACTTATACAATGTGCACTAAAACTAACAAATAATCTCGTTAAGGAATTGGCAGAAGACACAATATTATACACAATATAACTGTACACCTGAAAACTGTATAATTTTATTAAGGAAACAGAAACCCAGTGAACGAATTCGTGTATGGGTAAGGTCCAGCTGGCCCGCCCTGATTAGGGGCTGCCAGGGGGGAAAGGATGCAGAAGGTTATAAGGCCAGCACCGCCCCTGATATATAGGAGGTCACCCCAATAAATTCAGTAAAAAAGGGAGGGAAATGGACAGAAGATCTGAAGAGATATTTCTCCAAGAAGCACATATTGATAGCCAGCAGCCATATGAGAAAAGATACTCAAAGTCATTAAACATCAGAGATATACAAACTAAAACTACAATGAGATATTACTTCCTGTCAAAATGTCTATCATCAATAAATCAACAAACAAGTATTGATGTGGAGAAAAGGGAATTCTCATGTACTACTGGTGGGATTGCAAATTGGTGCAGGCACTAAAAATAACAGTATGGAGGTTCCTCAAAAAAAAAAAAAAAAAAAGCAAAATAGACTGATCTACCCATAAGCCAGCAATACTACTTCTAGGTATTTATCTGAAGAAATAATAAACACTAATTCAATGAGATATCTGTATCAGTACATTCACTGTAGTGTTATCTTCAATAGTCAAGATATGGAGGGAACCTAAGTGTCCATGGACAGACAAATGGATAAAGAAGAGTTAGCACATATATACAATGGAATATTAGTTGGCCATAAAAAATAATAAAATACTACCATTTGTTACAACATGGATGGACTTAGAGGGTATTATGTTAAGTGAAATAAATCAGAGAAAGACAAATATCATATGACTTTACTTATATGTAGAATCTAAAAACAAATGAAATGGACAAACAAAACCGAAACAAATTCATAGATACCAGGAACAAACTTAGAGTTGAGGGACTTGGTAAAAAAGTGAAGGGATTAAAAATTACAAATTGGCAGTAACAAAATAGTCATGGGAATGTAAAGTACAGCATAGGGAATATAGTCAATATTATAGTAACTATATATTATAATTATATATAACTATCATATATATATATATAATTATTAGAGGCCTGGGGCATAGAAGGGGGGTTACCTCAGCACAACCTTGCCCTCTCGAAGTACAGGATCCCTGCTTAGGGGATGTCTAACTGCCAGCTTAGGTGGCAGTTAGACATCTTTCTCGCAGTCCAGGACCCCTCGCTCCTTACCACCCACCTGCAGCAGAAGTGGGAGAGGCTACTGCCACTGCCATGTGTTTGCCAGCTGTGAGCTAGGCTTCTGGCTGAGTGCTGCTTCCCCTGTGGGAGTGCACTGACAACCAAGAAGCAGCTCCTGATTTGAGCATCTGCCTCTGGTAGTTAATGAGTGTCATAGCAACCAGGGGTTCCAACGTTTGGTCAATTTGCAAATTAGGATTTTATTAAATAGGATATATATATATATATTATAGTGCCAGGTGGGTATTAAACTTACTGAAAGGATCTCTAGAAATTTAAATAAATATCTAAGCACTCTTCTGTATACTTGAAATTTAATGTTAAATATCAACTATAATTTAAAAAGTAAAAAAAACAAACACTTTTTAATTAAAATAAATTAGAGTAGTATTGGACATAATGGTTTTCTCAAAAGGTTTTTTATCACATCTATGTGTTTATATTCAGAAAGAAATGAGGCTTCTATTATAATATACTGTAAAGAGAATGTAGATATAACCCACCTAACCATTAGATTACATTGAAAATGTTGCAAATACAAATACAAAGATGTATAGTTAATTTTAAATTCATATGCATTTCATGTTGTATATATAAAATGTACCACTATTAAGTCTCTTTTATCAAGTACTGCTCAGTTAAATTCTTTAACTAGGAACTTTCCCTAAAGCATAAAGATTCCAAATACAGCCGAGACCGGTTTGGCTCAGTGGATAGAGCAATGGCCTGTGGACTGAAAGGTCCCAGGTTCGATTCTGTTCAGGAGCATGTACCTTGGTTGCAGGCGCATCCCCAGTAAGGGGTGTGCAGGAGGCGGCTGATCGAGGTCTCTCTCTCATCCATGTTTCTGACTTTCTATCCCTCTCCCTTCCTCTCTGTAAAAAATCAATAAAATATATTAAAAAAAAAAAAGATTCCAAATACAATCAATTCAAATTGTTATCTATGAATAACAACTGAGCAGACAATCAAGACAGAAATCAGTTATATCTGAATCAAATTTGGTACTTACTTTGATTCTGAGTATGTTTTGATTGATTGGAAAGGTCTTCATTTTCTATATAAAAATTAATAAACAAGAAGTTAATTTCAAGTTTTATTGAAATTATATAACACCATAATAATAATCAGCAACTGGAGCCAAATAAAGAAAAACCCAGGATATGTATGTATACTATGTTAGGAAAAACCACTTATGCCAAAAGGAGTGGGAGAGGAAAAAGTAAGAATCATAGTAACTATATATAGAATTATAGGATCATGAATAATTGATCTTACACCACCCACCACATTTCTCCTTCACTTATAAGGTTTTGAATAAACATTGTCATATTATAGATATACTTGAGACCTAGTGCACGAATTTGTGCACCAGTCGGGCCCTCAGCCTGGCCTGTGGGATTGGGCTGAAACCAGCTCTCCAACATCCCAAGGAGTCCCGGATTGCAAGAGGACACAGACCAGGCCAATGGACCCCACTGGTGCATGACTGGGGCCAGGGAGGGAAGTGGGAGGTTGGCCAATCAGGGAAGGACCACAGGAGGGGTCCAGGGTGTGTCTGGCCCACCTCGATTAGTTCCAATGGGCCAGACCCTAGTAGCAACCTAACATACCGGTTGGAGTGTCTACCACCTGGTGGTCAGTGCATGTCATAGCAACTGGTTGACCAGTTGACTGTCTGCCCGCTGGTGGTCAATGCATGTCATAGTGAGCAGTCAAGTGGCCTTAGCTTATCATTAGCGTATTACGCCTTGATTGGCTGAACAGCCAACTGGCCGACAGGACACTTAGCATATTAGGCTTTTATTATGTAGGATTTAAGAACACTTTTTGGAAAGACGACTGCCTACATAAACCACCCAGAAGAAAGTGTAGCCTGTATATGGAATGCAGAGAGGAACCACTGTCACTGGCAAAGCTTACAGACAGTCACTTCTGGGCACCACTCCCTACAACAGTGGAACAACTCAAAAGTGGGAGGCAGATGTTGTGTACAGAATCCACTGCTATCTGAGGAACCAATTTTGCAAGCCATGTGGATCATCGAAGCCAATAGAAAGAAAGTGACCCTGCCCACTTATTGCACTCAGTTATGAAAAAGGGTCTATGCTAGGAACTATCAGGGAAAACTACCCTAGTTTGAACTGAATTGAAGCCCATGAGACTGATAAATCTAAACCATACTTCTTTGCACCCACCATAGGAAATGTCCTAACCAAACCATTGGTCAGAGATACAATAGAAAAAAAAAAATTACCTCTTACTGCTTGGCAGTAACTGTCCAAGAAACCAATAATTCGACATGCATAAGATCCAAAGGGAACACACAAGCCCTGACATGGTCAGCTAAAAATCCCCACATAACTGGTTTAAAGAATTTAATACAAACAACTAGGAGAGGTGATATCTATCAATTGAAGATGCAATAAAAGAAAAAGAACTTTAAAAACCTATAATACAAATTAAGAATAGATATAATACTGTAAGATATAAGAAGAGAAGGTAAACACTTTATACAAATGTGACTCCATATTACTAACTACAAAGAATGGTGAAGATTAAAAATATTACCAAAAGCTAAATAAAATAAAAATTGCATTAAAAATGGCAATACTACAAAAAACAGATATCATACATGGAAAAGTGACTTAGAAGACAAATACAACACAAAATAAGAGTATCTGAGAAAAAAGAACAGGTGAAAAACCACTAATTAAAGAAACAATAAAAACAAAATTTCCTAAACTTTAAAGACTTAGAGTTTTCCTATCCAAAGGGCTTACAGAGTTACAGGAAAAATTATAAGATACACACCTAGACATCTAGGTGAAATATCTGAACTCCAGGATTAAAGGCATTTCTGAGCACTAAAGATAAGAAAACTTTTATTTGTAAGATTTTAAAGAGAAACTAAAGTTCTGATAGAGGAAAAAAAAATGAACTGGAATTGGTTTCTCATCTGTAGCACTATATGTGCCCTTTTTGAAGAAAGCTATTGAAACATTTTCTATTAAAAGAAAATTAGAGGGGAGAGAGAGCAGCTCAGAGTTGCAATGGGAGTGTTTGTTGGCAAGTTAAGAGTCAGTTATCCTCCAGGAGAAGGTGGGGAACTGCTGAACGGGACTCTCCTGGCCAGGCAGCCCAACTGCCACGGGGTTTTTGTCTGCCGGAGCCACCAGCAAGAACGCAGAGACCGCACCATCTTGCAGAGGGAGGTGGATATCTGAGGCGGTCTGAAAGCTGCAGCGGAATCACTCACCGAAGAGCCAGGGACCCAGAACACTGCGCTCCAATCGGCGCAGACACGTGGCAGACTCAGAGGACATCCACATGGCACACAGAAAAGTCAGATTTCGCGTGGGATAAGGTGAGGTCTCCTGTCCCGCAGAACAGAGACGCACACACTGTGGGAACTGGGCTGCGGGAAAGCTGAGTCTGGAGAGGTCCGCGGATGTGGGGAAGGGCGTGATCCCTAAGTGTGGAGGCAAACTCTCAGAGCTGTTGACAGAGGGAAGCTCTGGAAGGTGACTCGTTTTGATCTGAGGCATAGGGACAGCCTGGGAGTTATTGTAGTGTCCCGGCTGCAGAATCCCCACAAACCGGTTTTGAGAACCACAGAGTAGCAGCCTAGAGAGGTGCTATGCTTTGTCTCAGAGGTCAATTCCGAAACACTGCCACAGAGTGGATGGTGCATAAATTGACTCTTGCTTAACCACAAAAGAATAAAGAAATTAAGAACTCAGCAGTGGAACACAGGGAACTACAATACCCTCCCTACTGGGAAACAGGAGTGCCAAGCAGAACAATAGTGGAAGTGAATGACCATTCTATTTTTTTCCTATTTTTTTTCTTTTCTTTTTTAAAATTTTTTATTTTATTTTTCATTTTTGCATATTTTAATTAAAAAGCTATTTTTTCTTTCCTCCTCAATTGATTTTATCTTTTTAATTATTACACTTTTGTTTTCAACAAGTATTTTTACTACTACTGTTTTACCATTTTGGAGGAAAAAAGTGTCATTTTGTTTTCTCTTTATTTTACTTTGGGATTAGAGTTCTACATTCTATTTTAATCTTTCCTTTAGCATAATTTTACTCCATCTCAAGTCTACCTTTATGCCAACACTTTCCTCCTAACTTTCCCCATTTTGTTGTCTTGTTTCTCTTTCCCTTTTCCAACTTTAGATTCTCCTTATTCTTTCTCTTTACCTAGTTAAAAATTCACCCCACTTATATATCTAATTTCAAATCTCCTACTACAAGTTTAACCAAACCTCCCTCTTCTTTTCTTCACTATCCAAAAAGTTGTTTTTCTCTATGCCCTTTTGTTGCTATTTGCCTGAACAGTGATTATATAGATTTTTTGTACTTTTTTTGTGAAATTGTTTTAGCTTATTCTACTTGTTTTATTTTGCTTTTTCTTTATTTTGTTTTGGTGTGTTTTTTACCTTTCTTTTCTCTCGCCTCCCTCTATACCAGTTGTTATTTATAGTGTGTATTAATCTCCAGGTACTGGTTTGTTGGCCTTTGTTGGGATTAGTGACTGTTCTATTGGAGTTTTCTCCTGACATCTATATTTTGTTCCCCCTTTCTCTCTTATCCTCTTTCTTTTCTCTCTTTTTTTTCGCTTTCTCTTTTCTTCCTCCTCTTCTCCTTTTTATTTTATTTCATTTTATTTTTTGTTCATTTATTTATTTATTTTTCTCCCTATCTCAATTTGATTTTGGCACTTCTTCCCTTTCTTTTTTCCTCATTTTCCTCTTCTTCTTTCTCTACTTACCCCTAATTTGTCTTTCATTGGTAGGTCACCTTATTGGTGATTATTAACATCGTGAATACATTTCTGTTCAGTGCTTTGTGTGCTGTACCGGGTCGTGTTTTAGTTTGTGCCTTTGAATCAACGTAGGAGAGAGAACTACATAACCACACACTTGGAGAAGACCATGGGCAGAAGAAACAGCCTGCATACGACAGAAAGGCAGGTATCACCAGAAAAGGAAGTAAACGAAATAGAAGCAAATGGGACTACATCAAAATAAAAAGCTTTTGCACAGCAAAAGAAACCATCAACAAAACAACAAGAAAGACCACTGCATGGGAGAACATATTTGCAAATGTTATCACTGATAAAGGTTTAATCACCAATATCTACAGCCAGCTTATACAACTTAATAAAAGGAAGATAAACGATCCAATAAAAAAATGGGCAACAGACCTAAATAGAACCTTTTCGAAAGACGACGGAAGGCCAAGAGACGCATGAAAACATGTTCAAAGTCACTAATTATCCGAGAGATGCAAATCAAAACAACAATGCAATGCCATCTTACACCTGTCAGAATGGCAATCATCAACAAATCAACAAATGACAAGTGTTGGCGAGGATGTGGAGAAAAAGGAACCCTAGTGCACTGTTGGTGGGAATGCAGACTGGTACAGCCACTGTGGAGAACAGTATGGAGTTTCCGCAAAAAACAAAAAATGGATCTCCCATTTGATCCAGTAATCCCACTCTTAGGAATTTATCCTAAGAAATTACAAACACCAATAAGAAAGGATTTATGCACCCCTTTGTTCATAGCAGCACAATTTACAATAGCTACAATTTGGAAATAGCCTAAGTGCCCATCAACAGATCAGTGGATTAGAAAACTGTGGTATGTCTACACAATGGAATTCTATGCTGCCATTAAAAAGAAGGAATTCTCACCATTTGCAGCAACCTGGATGGAACTGGAGAGCCTTATGCTTAGTGAAATAAACCAGTCTATGAAGGAGAAGCACCACATGATCTCACTCATTGGTGGATAATAAAGAACATTATAAACTGATGAACAAAAGGATAGATACAGAGGCAGTAAAGCTTCAAAAAGACTGTGAAATTACAGCAGGAAGATTAAAGTTAGGTGAGGTAGATAAGAGATAAATCAAAGGACTTGTATGCATGCATATAAGCATAACCAATGAACATAGACACTGGGGTGTTGGGGTATGCCTGGGAGGGCAGGGGGGCAACGGGGAATATGTATACATGTAACACAATAAAAATTAATTAATTAATTAGTTAATTAAGAACAACAAAAAAAGAAAATTAGAATGAATATATCAAGAAAGAAAATCAAAGAACAGAAGAAACAATAAGAAGCCATAATTTAAAAATGCATAGAATTCCAAGAAAGGATAAATGTATAAAAAAAAAAAGGGGGGAGAAAATATGAAGTCAAATGATGAAGTGTAAAACAGCTTTGTTTAAAGTTTTTGTATACCTACAACCATAATGATTACTAGCAATGAAAGATAAAATTTTAAAGCTAGAAATCTATTATCTATATACCAGAGGCCTGGTACACAAAATTTGTGAACTGAAGGGGTGACCCTCAGCCCAGCCTGCACCTTCTCCAATTTGCGGATATCCCTGAGGATATCCTTCAGGGGATATCCCTGCAGGATTGGGCATAAACTGGCAAATGGACATCCCTCTCACAATCTGGGACTGCTGGCTCCCAACCGCTTGTCTGCCTGACTGCCTGATCAGCCCCTAACTGCTGCTCTGCTGGCCAGATTGATGCATAACTGTTCCCCTACTGGCCTGCTTGCCCACAACTGCCCTCCACTGCCAACCTGATCTCGCTCCCAACTGCCCTCCCCTGGTGGCCTGGTCATCACAGTGGAAGCCGCGCATAACAGTAGCTGAGGGAACTCTGGAAAAGCCACAGGGAGCAGCAGCGGGGATTTGCTCTCCAGTGGGGTTGAGGGAACTCCAGCAGCTGGCGTGCCTCCTGGCATGGCCAACGGAACCACTGCAGCAGATGCACGGAGGGGCCACCAGACCTCCTGAACCTGTGGGGCTGCAGGAACAGTGGCCGCAGGTGCGCAGAGCAGCTGGTCTTGCACCTGCTGTGAGTGCTATCATCTTGTGACAGCATTATGGCATAAGGGTTAATTTGCCTATTAACCCCTTATTCTAAAGGATATATTAGTAAAACCTCAATATGCAAACCGAATGAATAGCAGAACAACTGAATAATTGGTTGCTATGACGTGCACTGACCACCATGGGCTGTGTGCAGAATATTGTGGGGGTCAGCAGCAGGCATCAGAATGCGGAACATGGCGGGCATCAGCAACAGCAGGGTGGTGGAACAGGTTAGTGGAGGCACCAGACCAAGGCAGAGTACCAGATGCTATCATTGGGGCAAGCCTCTGGTGGTTACTGAAAATTCTTTGCTTCCATGCACCATGGTCCCACTGGGCATTTGCACATCCTTCTGGTGGCAGCCCCGTTCGCACCTGTAGTCAGCGCTAGAGCTACCGCTCACACCCACTACCTGCACCCGGCACCAATCGCAATCGACTGTCAGCAGGGCTCTCACCCCTCATGGCTTCTCCATTTCCCTCTGCTCCAGAGGGGCGATCAGGGCTGGCAGCAGCCTCTTGCACCCTCTGCCAGGAACCGCCCTGTTTGCACCTGCAGCTGGCTCCGGAGACACTGCTTGCATCTGCTACCACCGCCTGGCACCAGTCCCGATTATTCAGCAACGTCAACAGGAGTGAGCAGCAGCTGCCAACCCAAATCACACTAAGGCCTTGTCCACCTCCCCCTGCTCCTGAGGGGCGATATGAGCAGCAGCTGCTGCTCGAACCTACTGACAGCACTGGACTTGCTCGCACCTGCCAGTCCCAATTACTCTGCATCATCAGTGGGTGCGAGCAGGGCTGGGGCCACCAGCACATGGAGTGGCAGCAGCAGAAGTGGGACTGCCAGCAGACAGGGGACCAGGAGTCATGAGCAGTAGGGGCCAGGCAGGTTCGTAGAGGATGGGCTGAGATCCCCTGTCCTTGTGCCCAATGCAGCCTCATAGCCCACAGTTCCTTTCAAGGTGCAAAAATTCATGCACTGAGCTTCTTGCACAAGAATAGTAATAGGCCCTGACTGGTTTGGCTCAGTGGATAGAGCGTCGGCATGTGGACTGAAGGGTCCTAGGTTATATTCCAGTAAAGGGGACATGCCTGGGTTGTGTTCTCTATCCCCAGTAAGGGGCATACAGGAGGCAGCTGATCAATGATACTCTCTAGTCATTGATATTTCTAACCCTCTCTACCTCTCCCTTCCTTTCTGAAATCAATAAAAAATATTAAAAATGTATTAAAAAAGAATAATGATGAATAAAAGTAAAATGGAAGGGAAAAATAAGAAACTAAAAAAAAATATTTAACTTTAAAGTTGTTTGAAATTCCTATTAAGTCTCTTCACTGATTTAATAAACAGAGTCATTTATATATAACCTGTAAACCAAGTAACCTACTAAATAAACAAATCTCAAAAATATTTGAAAATAAATATACAAGCAAAACATTTTTGTAAAATAAAAATCAAAAGTGAGTTAGGATAATATTAATAAGGCCTGGTAAAAGGAAATATTATAAAGTATAACTTAGTTGACTTTTTTTATGGCTAGGATATTCAAAATACCTTTAAGATAAAAACAGGCCCTAAATGATTTGGCTCATTGGATACAGTGTATATTTGTGGGGGAGTGTAAATTTCTGCAGGCAGCCCATGGTGGTCAGTGCATGTCATATCAACCAGTTGTTTAGTTGTTCTGCCATTCAGATTGTTTGCATATTGAGGTTTTACTAATATATCCTAGAGTGTGTATCAAGGGACTGTTGAAGACCACTGGACTGGACTCCCCTGAACTGGCAGCCTACACTGCTGCTGAAATTTATCCTGGAGTGAATGGCTCTGCCACAGAGACTGTGCCATCAGAAGCCCATACATCACAGGACTTTACAACGAAAATACCCAGGCACCAGCTGTGAACCCAGGAACATAAATACGTAGACTTGAATGAGCTCTGCACCTTCTCACAGAAAGGTCAAATTACACTAAGGGAAAGGAGAGAGGGGGAAGGGGGAGGGCGGGAGGGAGAGAGAAAGGGAGAGAGGGAGAGAGGGAGGGGAGGAGGGAGGGAGGGAGGGAAAGAATATGAATCAGACAGCAGCAGAAGAGAGATCATGGGGTAACAAAGAAACAACCGCATATAAAAGAAAAAGAGGCAGCAATAAAAAGGAAGTAAGCAATATGTCAGAGAAAGAATTCAGAGAAATGGTCATAAGGTCATTGAAAAAATGGAAGACAAATTCAACAATATGTGTAAGAACCAAGACGAAATGAAGAAGAATTAAGAAGAAATGAAAAAAGACATAGCTGCCTTATATAAAGAACTCAATAAAATGCAAAAACAGGAGACTAAAAGAAGCAAAGGACTGTATCAGTGAATTTGAAGACAAAGTAGGAAAAAATACCCAGGAAGAGAATTATCTAGAAGAAAAAAAACTTAAAAAACAGGAGGAGAGCCTAAGGAAACTTTGGGACAACACAAAACAAAACAACATCCACATAATAGGAGAGGCAGGAAGAGAGGAAGCTGAGTTTGAAGAAATAATGACAGAAAACTTCCCTGATATAGAAAAGAAAAAAACCCACACAAATTCAAAAAGCTCACAAATTTCCAAACAATATGAACCCAATAATACGGACACTAAGGCACATTAAAATTAAATTGGCAGACAGCAATGACAAAATAGGAATCTTAAAAACAGCCAGAGAGAGACAGAAAGTTGCCTAAAAAGGATCCCCCTCAGGGTAGCGACTGATTTCTCAACAGAAACACATCAGGCCAGAAGTGAATGGAATGAAATATACAATGTTATGCAAAGGAAGGGTCTAAATCCAAGAATACTGTGCCACACAAGGCTATCAATCAAAATTGAGGGTGAAATCAGGAGCTTCACAGACAAAAAAAGGAAGAGGGAGTTTATTACCACCAAACCAGCAATGCAAGAAATGCTAAAGGGTCTGCTCTCAAAAGAAGAAATAGGAAGGGAAGAAGGAACACAGGCGTAAAGAATAAAAATGACAATAAACAAGTACCTATAAATAACAACTTTAAATGTAAATGAATTAAATGCCCCAATCAAAAGACATGGAGTAGCTGAGTGAATAAGAAAACATGACCCATATATCTGCTGGACACAGGAAACCCATCTCAAAAAGGACTAAGACAGACTGATGGGAAAGGGATGGAAAAAAGTATTTCAGGCAAATGGAAATAAAAAGAAAGCTGGGGTAGCAATAATTATACTGACAAATTAGATCTCAAAGTGAGGGACCTAACAAGAGATAAGGAAGGCCACTTCATAATACTAAAGGGAGCAAACCAACAAGAAGATATAACTCTGGTAAACATATATGTACCCAATACAGGAACACTGAAATACATAAAAAACTTCTGGAGGATATCAAGGGAGAGATTGACAGCAATACAGTCTTAGTAGGGGACTTTAATACTCCACTATCACAATTGGACAAATCTTCTAAACAAAAAATCAGCAAACATCAATCATAAATGACTCACTAGATCCGATGGAATTCATTGACATCTTCAGAACATTGCACCCCAAAGTGCACATGGGTCATTTTCAAAGACAGACCACATACTGGGTCACAGACAAAGTCTATTTTAATTCAAGAAGATAGAAATCACATCAAGCATCTCAGATCACAAAAGCATAAAACTAGAAATCAACTACAATAAAAGCAATCAAAGTAATAAAATACCTGGAGGCTAAATAGCATGCTATGCAATAATGACGAGGCTACCAGAGAGATCAAAGAATAAATAAAAAGCATCACAGCAAAAACAACAATGAAAACACAACTATGCAAAATCTCTGAGACAAAGTAAAAGCAGTCCTGAGAGGGAAATTCACAGTTTTACTGGCCTACCTCAAAAAATAAGGAAAAATGATAATAAATTATCTACACCTACAACTCACAGTTAGAAGGAGAGCAACAAAAAAAGCCCAGCAAGCAGAAGGAAGGAAGTAAAAAGATCAGAATGGAGATAAATGACAGAGGCCAAAAACAAAAGAAAACAACAACAAAAGATTAACAAAACCAAGAGCTGATTCTTTGAAAGGATAAACAATGTTGATGAACCTCCATCCAGGCTCACAAAGAAGCAAGGAGTATGCAAAAAAAATATATATATATAGAATGAAAGAGGTGAAGTAATAAAAAATCCCACAGAAATACAAACAATTATGAAAAAATACTATGAAGAAATCTATTCCAACAAAATGGACAACCAAGATGAAATGGACATATTTTTAGAAAAATACAGGCTACCAAGACTGAATCAAGAAGAATCAAAAAACCTGAATAGGCCAATAACTACTAAAGAAATTAAAACAACGATAAAAAATCTTCCAGTAAATAAAAGCGCTGGTGCAGACAGCTTTAGAGGGGAGTTCTATCCAGCATTCAAAGAGAAGCTAAAACCTATCCTCTTCAGACTCTTCCAAAATTTCAAGGGGAAGGCACACTTCCAAGCTCTTTCTAGGAAGCCAGCATTACCCTAAACCCAAAACCAGATAAAGACAGCACCAAAAAAGAGAAATACAGGTCAATATCCTTGATGGACATAGATGCTAAAATCCTCAACAAAATTCTAGCAAATGGGATTCAGCAATATATTACAAAGATCATACAACATGACCAAGTGGGATTTATTCCAGGGATGCAAGTATGGTACAATATCTGCAAATTAGAAAATGTGATAGATCACATAAGCAAACTGAGAGACAAAAATCACATAATCATATCAGTTGATGTAGAAAAAGCATTTGACAAAACCCAACATCCTTTCTTGATAAAAACTGTCTGCAAAGAAAGAAAAGAGATCATACCTCAACATAATAAAAGCCCTATATGACAAACCTACAGCTGAGGGGAAGGAGCCAAGATGGCGGCATAGGTAAACACCTACACTGCTGCCTCGCACAACAATTTCAAAACTACAACTAAAAGACAGAACAGACATCATCCAGAACCACAGGAAAGCTGGCTGAGTGGAAGTTCTACAGCTAGAAGGAAAGAGAGGGGCTCACAGACACCCAGAGGAACTGCAAAAAGCTGAGGTACGGAG